>JABSTQ010000763.1:0-35335 GCA_013358835.2 Ixodes persulcatus
ACTTAGTATTGACGATAATAAAAAAATTGGGACAGCAAAAAAATCGTAAGACATTAGAGAGGTGGACAGTTGCATTAACGCACACTGATGACAAGGGCAGGTTTGAAAGTGAATCACTAAACGAAAAAAATTAGAAGAATTCTAACAGTTTTTTTTAGAACTAAACTATTGGTTTCAGCTTGTTGGTAATCGTTTTTGGGATAATATCTATTAAATAATATTTAGTTTTCTAAAATTGTCAACATGCCTGCTCGAACGACAAATGGCAAAATTTTGAGGCCTGTATCTCATGAAATATTTAATCACCATCATATACTTTTGAGATAGTATTCTACTTATATACGGCTATTTTTTAAAAATATATTAGGTATCTGAGTGATATAATAGTCGTCATATATGAATAAATCGATGATTAAAAGTTGACTTTCATGATGATACAAGTTTTTATTGGGCATGTTTCGACGTGACTCCAGTTACAATATCAAAGCTTAACGAAATCAACCGTTTTCTTTCCCCAAAAAAGTTTTTTCTTACTATATTCGTTGTTTCAAAGCCCAATTAAAACACGAACACGTACAAACATTTTATAGGTTGATGTGAAATGTTCTTTTTATAGAGAATTCTGACAGCCTGGCGGTTTGCTTGCCTGCCAAAGCTGTCAATCTTGCAACAACAGAAACTCCGGAACTTGATGAGGTCAGGGTGACCCCTTTTCAGGCATCCTTTTTACCTTTTTCTTTCACTCCTTGAAAGAAACTTTCTATCTTAAAGGCCCAACGGGCCGTGACCACACCTGCGGGCAAGGCGGAGGAAGCGCGTCATTCTCTCCTACCCCCTCCCCCCTCCCTATCTTTTTCTCTTCCTCTCTATCTATTTTCCCTCCTTAATGCTGCTTCTCGGAGGAACGGACCTCAAGGTGAACGATAGGCATTGTTCCCCTTTTAAAGTTTTCGACGGCGACCCTTCCTGACGGGCAGCGGTGCGTTCACTCACAGCAGCATTACCTTTTCCGGCGGGCTATTCTGACTTCGAGCAGGACTGCCTCGTTTTTTCACCGCTAATAAAGTCTTCTTCACTCCCCTGATATTTTTTTATTTTTTATTTCAAATGTCAAAGCTTTTTTTTTTACGTTTTAATATGTTTTTGGGCACATTCTATTTTTCGCGCCTTCTAAGCGTACCCTTTCTGCGGACTGTTACTTCATGGCACGGCCGCTTTTGTAGCGTTCATCTTGCCCCTGAGAACACGCGCAACAAACCCCTACCCCCTCCTCCCGAACTCTGGACGGTCGCTTTCTCGACCATTCCACTTTCGTCCCATCGCTGCAATACTTCGTTCACCCTTGAGCTGAAAGTGCGGTGGGAGGTCCGCGCATGCGGAACCAACCATTCGCCTCCTTTTCAAGACCAGACCCAGCTCTCCGCGTGTCGGTATGGCGGAGAGCATGATCACGTGGTTAAAAGCTGGCGTGTGACTGGTTCAAACAGCCGTAGCTTCCACCAGCACGTCAGGTTAAGGGTCAACAGAAGTAACGACTCGAAGGGATCGGGCGCCGGCAGCGCCACCGCTGCCGCCGTTTTCGTGCCAGGAGTGCGTTTGCCGAGCTCCTCGTTTTCGACTCTGAGTAATGAGCGCAATAAACAGGACATCGTTTAAAGCACGTGCCCCCGCCTCCCCCCTCCAAAAATAAAAAGACGATAGAGAGAGAGAGAGAGAGAGAGAAGCGGGGAGACCTGAGGAGGGACTCTAATCTCGATGCTGTAGCAATCCCACTTGTGCGCCGATTATGACGAGAGGGGAAGGAGGCGATGGGACGGAAATTCGGGACCTTTCTTTTTTTCTCTAGTGCAATATTTTGTTCTCTCTTTCTGTTTTCATTCCTTCCGCTTCGTTTGCTTGCTCGCGCAGCTAAAGAAGAAACGTTACAAAAAAAAGGAGGGAAAGAAAAGGGGGGGGGAGGGGGGGGAGGGGGGGGGGAGCTTAAGGTGTGAGACGGTAAAACGCGAGGGAAGATGGAAAATAAGGTGGGGACTCGGCGCTTTTAATCGCTCGCATATTTCAGAGGCCACTTCCGCTAGCAGTGATGAATATGGCTCTTCGGTGCTTTATTTCCTTTGTTCATATTTTGTAATGTAACGAAAGGTTGCTTTTAATAATGAAGGAGCAAATAAAAGTGTGATCCACAAGACACAATTACAAAAACGGTGCGGTAAATAGGCACATTCTTTTTTGTTTTGTTTAACCTGCTGTGAAGAAAGTGAGTAAATGTGCTGTTAGGTACACGCACACGCATCTATCAAAATATGCAGCACAACCTAATGAATATGTATACCGCAATTTTATTCGGAAAAACTGTATAACCCTTAAGCCTGCCTAAATGTTTCCCCAGTATGTGAGAAAAGGACACAACGACAGGCATGCACAACACCGCCATCATGGCTTATGATATAGTAGTAAAAGTGTTCGCCAAAAATTGAAATTCTTTTCGAGTCATGTCTCAGACATACTCCTGAACGTAATCTGCGCTACGTAGAAGTGCTAAAAACATGACGAAAACGAGAACTAAGATGCGAATTAGCGCTAAAAACTGTTTATTTTCTTTCCATCGTCCAATGGATTCGCTAGAGGGAGAAAGTAAAAGCAGAAAACCTGTTTGAAAAAAAAAAAAATGTCATGGTAGGTAGGCTTGTTGTCTTGCTTTACATTCACAAGATGTCCCACCATCTGAAGAAAGCAGCCAATTGCTTTGACATATTGGTCGTTTTTTCTGCATCCAAGAAACTATCCTCGTTGTTTACGAAGATAAGCAGTTCGGGAGAGGAATCGGCTGTGCCGCAAGAGACCCGCGAAAAACGACATGTCACTAAGTTCCTCGAGTGCGCCAATAGCGTCATATAGGAAATTCACCTTTCATATAGTGGGTGTGTACGTTGGCCAAACGGGGAGGTGCAATAATGCAAGGGACAGAGTAGCGCGCGGTACGATCACGCAGTGCCCGTCAGGCCACCTAGCGGGTCCACTGGTGACCGTTGCGAATGCGGGCCCAACTCTGAGAAGCGCGGCCCATCTTTGTTGAGACCTGTTCTCATGGGCCATTAACAAAACAAAAACGGCCAGGAAAATTCGTGAGCCTTTCGGATGAAGTCCCACCATGACAATGGCTGATGTAAAAAACATATGAACACTCCTTGTCTTCGTCCGATTAAGAATTCTACTATCTGAAGAAACCAATGACGTTGGGATTTGAGTGAGGGGGGGGGGGGGGAAGGGGGCCAGTGGTTCCCAAATGGGGGTCCGCGAGACCCTCAACAAAATTTGTTTTTTTTTTTAGGCCGCCGAGATTGGCAACTCTGTGTTAAGCGCGAGACGTGCGCCACGTAGTGAATGAACTGACCAAAATGAAGTGATGTGGCACCATTTGTTTTATGTTTTTCTGCTACGGTTAGCAATAGAAAGGCACCTTGTTTCATGCTCCAGATCTGTTAACTTACTTACGTACCCCCTTCCCCCCCCCCCCCCCCCCCCCCCCCCCGCTGGAAGGGGGTCCCCCATCACTGCCAGCGGTCCGCCAAGGGTCCCCGACATATCCGATAGGCTGGGAACCACTGGGTTGGACCATACCTTTGTGTTCTGTCAAGTGTGACGGTCTTTATATTTTTAAAAGTATTTCATCCAAATGAACCATACAGTTGAAAGTTCTACTGCGTCCTGTCCAATTCTCCCTTCGTTTTCGTCCGTGTTTGTTGGCGTATTACACTATGAATATTATGACAGCATGACTGATATGGCACGGATGCCTTAACGGATGTCCAAGTGAGTGAGTGAATAAACTTTTATTGTAGCGACGTGTGACAAACTCTCGGGTGGAGCCCCTAGTCCGCGGCCCCATACGTGGCGGCGACCGCCTTGGCGCGGTCCACCAGCGATTGCTGGCCACTGGCCGTGTCATCGGTCAGCCGCTCCTCCCAGGAGGTGGGGGTGGGATTGGGATTGGGTGGGACGGCGGGAATGAGCTGGCACTGCCAGAGCACGTGAAAAAGGTTGGGACGGTCACCGCAGTGCGGGCGCTGAGGCGGGCTGAGTGACGGGTGGAGGTAAGAGTAGAAGAGGGGGGTCGGGAAAGTGTTAGTTTGCAGTTGTCGCCACAGGACGGCGTCTCTGCGGGTAAGAGAAGGGTGAGGAGGAGGATAATGTTGCCGAGCGAGGCGTAGCTCTGCAAGGTGAGTGCTGTAGGAATAAGGGGCAGGTTGGATGCTGACAAAGTCTTCCCCAGGCGCCCGGTGTGAGAGATCTCGGGCGAGCGCATGAGCGCGCTCATTACCGGGGACGGCTGCATGCCCAGGCACCCAGACCAGCGGGAAATTGCGGGAGGTGGAGAATAGGAACGGGTCGAGTAAAGAAGTAGTGGAAGGATGTAAGGTGTTATATAGGAAGTGCCGACAGGCCTTCTGCGAATCAGTGAGAATGTTAATGGGGATGGAGGAGGAGAGAAAGGAGGTAGAAAGGATTGCCCTGCCGACCGCTCGTTCTTCCAGGATGGAGACGTCGGTAAGACCACACTCAGTGGCCGCGTGGACTGTCCTGAGATCAGAGTCCACGACGACCGTAATACCCCCGCGCACACCCTGTGGGCTGGCGTCCGTAAAGAGGGCACGAACGGTATCGCAACCTACCGGATACGCGTGTCGGAGGTAGCGCGAGTGATGGTCGCGCCGAGCCGAGTGGAGGGTAGGATTCATATGACGGGGGATGGGGGCCACAGTGAGTCGGGCACGCGCAGCGGGGGAGAGACCCTCAGCTGTGAGGGAAGCGGGACAGGGTGGAAAACCAAGGGTGGCAAGGAGTGCCCGCCCCTGAGCCGTGCAGCGCAAGCGCGTCAACTGGGCAGCCCGATGAGCTTCAATGAGCTCCTCCAGAGTGTTGGTCACCCCAAGCCTTTCGAGGCAAACGGTGGCTGTGCGAACAGAGAGGCCGAGCGCAAGTGTCTGCGCCTTCCGCAGTAATACAGACATACGAGTGTGTTTGGTCTGGGTAAGGTTGTGGTAAGGAAGGTGGTAGGTTAAGCGAGTGTGTATCAAGGCCTGGACAAGGCTTAAGGACATTCGCCTCTTTAAGGCCATGTCGACGATTTGAGACGCGGCAAAGCATGTGCATAATTTGGTTTCACTGGGTGGTGAGTTGGTGAAGGGTTTGTGTTGCCTTAGCGTTGGATTGCAACGTGAAGCCAAGCACCCGTATGGCCGATTTACGCGAGACAGGTTTGTCGTCTAATGTGATGGTAATGAGGAGGTCGGTCTGCCCGCTAGCGTGTTTCGTCACGAGTAGTAATTCTGACTTCGTGGGGGAACAGGTGAAGCCTCCACGCCGGGCGTAGTGCTCGATGGTAGTAGCGGCTTCTTGTAGCTGAGTCTCTGTGTGTCCGAGGGTGCCTCTCGTTACCCAGACAGTAATGTCATCTGCATAAATTGCATGTCTGACATCCGAGATCTGATCCAGAAGGGGAGGAAGACCTCGCATGGCAAGGTTAAACAGGAGCGGAGAAAGTACAGAGCCTTGCGGTGTGCCACGGTTTGCCCCTGGCGCGGAAGGAGAGCGAAGATGACCAAGGACGAGGCTGGCGGATCGGTCACGGAGGAAATTGCGGACGTAATTGTACACTTTCACTCCGCAGCCAGTAGCTGCCAACTGTTCAAGGACCAGGTCGTGGGAGAGGTTGTCAAAAGCCCCCTCAAGGTCTGCGGCAAGGACGGCGCGATATTGGGCAGTGCTCGGCGAGTCTAAAACATCATGTTGGAGACGGAGCAATACGTCCTGGGTAGAAATGCCACTACGGTAGCCATAAAGGGTGTCAGGAAGAGCGGATGTGTCCGCAAGAAATTTGTGGAGTCGAAGCTGTACAACCTTCTCAAGCAGTTTGCCCAGACACGAGGTAAGGGAAATCGGGCGCAAGTTTTCCAAGGAGAGGGGTTTGCCAGGCTTGGGAATCAGAACCACTGTTGCTTCCTTCCACTCCTTGGGAAGGGTACCCGACTCCCACACCTCGTTCAAGTAGGTAGTAAGCTGCGTGGTGTCCGGATCAGAGAGGTTGTAGAGAAGAGAGTAGCGGATCTGGTCAGGACCAGGGGATTTGTTGCGGCGTATGTCGGTGAGTGCAGCGCGAATGACTGCGATCGGCGCGTTAAGATAAGAGAGTGTGTTGGGGGGACCCATGTAGTCCGAGTAACGTGGAGCGTCAGGAGGGGGAAGGTAACGTTGTCGTAGCTGTGTGAGGCATTGGGTGTCTGTTAGGTTAGTGGCGCGTAGAAGTTTATGAATGCCCTTGGCCCTGTCCGATTTGGCTTGACCAGGCTGTATGAGATGACGGAGTAGGGACCACGTTCGTGCGGTACCGAGCGTGCCATTGAGATTGTCACATAGCGCGTGCCAGTTTTCACCAGTAAGGTTGGCTGCATAGTCTGCAGCATCAACAGTAAGTTTGGCAATACGTCGTTTTAGCTTCTTGTTGTGGCGTTGACGTCGCCACCGTTTGGTTAGGCTACGACGTGCTTCCCATAGATGGAGTAGGTGGGAGTCTATATCTGGTGCATCTGGACTGGAAGTGAGGGTGCGCGTGTGTCGGTTTAGCCAGGTTTGCAGTGTCTGCACCCAATCGGTGAGTGTGACGGAGGTATAAGAGGAGGACGATGCGCGAAAGGCAGGCCAGTCTGTGATACGGATGTGGCGTGCTTCCCCTGTGAAGTCTTTAGTGTGGATACGGGTTTCAAGAATCGAATGGTCATTGCCGAGCTGTTCCTCAAGGTTCTGCCAGGTGCAGGGTTTAGTGCCACGGTACATGGTAAGGTCTGGGCACGTGTCTCGTGCAACGCTGGTGCCAAGACGTGTGGGTGTCAATGAATCAGTAAGTAAAGTGAGATTGTGTTGTTGAATCAGAGTGACGGAGGTATAAGGTGTGCCGGGAGGGTAAGTGTGTCGCGAGGGTAACCCCAAGCTGGATGTGGAGCGTTAAAATCACCTCCAATGAATGTGGCGCAACCCTTGCAGCGTGCGGCTTCAAACTTGTCGAACCGTGCATGGCGATCTTGGGAGAGACTGTAGATATTGAGTAGACGGAGGGATTGGGTGTTACGCGTGCGTGGATTTGCAGGAAGGAGTTCCAGTAATACATGTGGAACGGCCTGGCTGTCGAAAGTTAAGTCGACAGCGGTATGAACGCGCTTGACTAGGGTTGCCACAAGGTGGTCTTGATCAGAATCATTATGCGCCACATATGTGACATATCTAGGGAGATTAGGAAGGGTACGAGGCTCTTGTAAAAAGATGATGTCGGGTGGGGGAGTGTGCGATTGGATATACTGGATGAGACTGCAGCGTTTTTTTCGGAAACTTCGGCAATTCCCCTGCCATACAGTAAGGTCTGAAGAAGACCGTGGTGTAGTGGATGCAGGGGGACTACAGCTCGCCATTTACAAGGATCGAATAAGGGGAAGGGCCAGTTGAAGAAGTATAAGGATGCTACGGGCCCATTCTGCATCAACAGATTCCAAGAACCTGCAGGCAAAGTTTGCTGCTGCTTGAAGGTTCAGGACCCACCCCTTGCTTGGAGCTGTGTCTTTTGAAACGGACAGAGTCTTCCGTCTTGTGGTTCTGCGCTGTCTTGGATCGGTGGGCGCGCTCCCTGTAGTTTTCGGATCCTCGAGTGGATTTACTCCGTTTGAACTGGGCCCTTCTTTGGTCAGGGGTGCCTTTGGTTTGTCCTTTCTGGGAAGCTTGATTAGTGTAGCATAGGTCGGTCTCTTAGGCCGCTGGTTTTCAGTTTTGCTAGTTAGGGTGTCTTGCATTGTTGAAGAAGACTCTTCACTTTTTCTGGGCAACTCGGGCCAGTCGTATGCTTGAACTGCAGCTTAGGCACTATAATAATCGACTGCATGTTCCTTGGCATTTCCTCGTCATTTTTCTTGCTGCCATTTAGAACAGGATGTTGATGTAGCCGAGTGAGTGGCTCCGCAGTTTACGCACCTCTCTTGAGCAGTGCAGGAGTCTCTGTCCTCGTGCGTGTTACCGCAGCACTTGCACACAGGACTGTGCTTGTAGGAGGCCTCACGGTGTCCATAGCGGCAGCACTTGCGGCATTGGACAGGTTTCTCTTGGAATGGAGTAACTGGATGCCGAACAAGACCAAGGTAGACGAAGCTTGGCAGTGAAGATCCGCAGAAAGAGATCTTAATGACTGAACTTTTAGCTAGCCGTCGCAAACGTGCAACTCTGTTTTCAGGAGACCTTACGTTGTTGGTGATCTCCTCGTCAGTCAGCGTAGTGTCCACATCTTTGATTAGACCTGTGACGCAGTGTCTGGGGAGAGGCTCGTATGCTCTGACTTTGATTCTGCAGAGCTCTGTGCAGCGTAGCAATCCTCGCGTTGTCTGTTCGTTTCTCACGTCCACGGCAACGAGATTGAGGCGGCTGTTGTACCTGATCTCCAGGATGCATTCCGGGAACGTCTTCGCCAGAGTATTGGAGAGTCTCAGGCTGCTCAGTGACGTAATAACTTGGTCCTGTTCGACTGGCGTAAGTATAACAGTAAGTCCTTCAGGTACTACTGCAGTACTGCGGACTGTCTCAGCACTTGGGCTGGAATTAGGGCTATTCTTTTTTCGATTTTTCCTGGCGACATCAGTCCAATCTAAGTCGTCAAAATCGGACAGTTCTATGTCACTGGATGGCACAATGACTCGCCGCGAAGAGGTTGTAGTGCATTGCTGACCTGGAGTGATGTCCTCAGCGCTATTCATGGGTGTGTCCTTGTCGTCTGATTGAGCGATAGAGCTGCCACAGACGGACGAAGGCAGACTGTACTGATCAGTGGAGGCGGGATGACTGGAATATGGCGAAGGTGGTGTTGGCCCAGTAGACGTGGCCATGGTCGATTCACGGGCACCAGGGCAAGCCCCAGTGCGGCAGACCACACCGTGGACAGGAGTAGGCAACGTGCGAATGAAGTTCGAAGGTTTCAGTGCTTATAGTATTAAAATGTTGATCCAGAAGAGCGAGGCTCAAAACCGCAACCGACTTCGAATCACTTCTTCTTCGTCCTCCCGATGTCCAAGTGACTAATTCGCGTGTCAGATAAGTTAGGTGCGATTGATTTCTAGCAGAGTTTTGTAGAGCGGGATAGAGGACGCACTAAAACACATGTTGTGCCTCTGAGACGTTATGCGGAACTCTTCTAGCGTCTCAAGTTTTCAACTGTTCTATACCCTACCCAAGATAGAATTTATTTCGAAGCGCACTGTCACAGGGACATTTTACGCCCTCTGGGATCCACTGTAAGGTAGAATGGGAATCAACAGTTGTAAGTTTGCGCTTACTCTTGCGTATTGTATTTTTTTTCTCATCATCTTGTGGTTTTTGTACTCCCAGCCAGCGCAGATGACGCCTGCCTCTTTTGTCTCCCATGGCTACTTTTGAAACAAACCATTCATCGCCGGATAATTATTTGGGATCGTAGATGCCCCTATAACGGCACTGTCCTTTTATCGCTCTACACTTTGATATATTATTGTGCCGCTATAGGTTGGTGGCACCAAGTGTAACATAGAGTTTTCTCAGTTTGCTGCGGACGGGCAGACTAGACGGTCATTCTGTGGCCGTAGCTTCAGATCTAGGCCCTTTAGGTTGGCTTCGCTAGCTAGCATCAAGCTAATGTAAAGATGCTGACTTGCTGCAACAATGTCCGTACCACGAACGTTTGCCGGCGGTACCAGAATTGCTGAAACCAGTGACAGGGTAGAAAAAACCATGAAGACCTCTGTTACTATAATGTGCTTGTATTTTACAACGTTTCAGCAGAATGTGGAGACCTAGGCCCGCGCGCCAGAAATACTGCTTCCATGTCCTGGTGCAGGAATAACATACATGTAATACATGCCGTCGCCGAGCTCTAAGTTCAAAACGGAGATGTTCTGCCTATCAAAAATTTGATATTTTTTAAAACTTTATATACATCCCTAAAACAGAATCACAAAAAAATGTGAACACACACAGTTTCTTTGCATATGCTCTCCCATTTTAATGCATTAGCATTAGTGCCCTGGTACATGCGCTGACCTTGGACTGGTTTGGAGCACACGTATATAAAGTTCATAACGTCGCCACGGCATGGCGCCACAGCCACACTGGCTTTGGAAGCACCTTCTGAAAGCACCGACAGATTGCGGCGTGGTGCGTATTTCGGGAGGCTTGGCGACAGGAGGCATAGCAACTTAGGCCGCACTGGATTGGCTGGTTATATAGAGCGACGCTGTGATGTAACACCTAGCAACCAAAGATCGCCGGCGACGTCCCCCTTTTGCCAATTTTGGCTCCGCGCAGTGGGGGGACGGCCTGTGAATCACTAAGACGCGTATGGGCCCGCCTTACCCCCCCCCCCCCCCCCCCCATTCACGCTGCTTCGCGGCAACAGTCTGCGGGTGGCTCATTACAAAATTTTAACCCACCTCAAGCCACCCATACAGGCCGCCTCGCAGCGCCCCGCCGGTGGCCAAGGTACGCTCTAAAGTCACTGGATCCAGGGAAAGTAGCGCCATTGCCTTCCCTACCTGCTAGCCGGACAAAAACAGATACTAACAAACAGACGACCAAAATCTCGCAAGGCGATTGGAAAATCTGTCTACGTTGTCATGAAAATCGCCATCTCGGTCTATTATCATCTTCGAAGCTTCCAGAGAGTCGTTCTAAACAAGTCGCGCCAAAATCACCATGGAGCATCATCGTATACTGGAAGCGTTCCTCCCAATATAAGCGTCTTTGGCACTGTGTTTGCAACCAACTTATCAATCATGCCCATCTCCACGGATCTCTTGCAATTATTTTGTTCTTGCGTATTTAGAACAGTCAACTTATTCAGTTCCTCCAAGCACCGACACAGCATGTGGTGGTGGTACGAAGATGTACGCTTGTTTCGCCGGTGTGTGGATAGCAAAGTCTCGGTATACTAGAAACGTCTTCATAAAGCTGCCTGTCACCAGCGAATTTAGGTCGGCTCACCAAACACAGAGGGGTTAAGAAGAAATTGCTTATTTCATGGACCAAAATGGCGACATATGGGGAGCTTGGCGCTACATAACGATGATCCAGTGACTTTAGCGCGCTCTAGCCCCACGCCGCCCCTAAAGACCCCAAGTACCGCCAACCATTGTTGTGGAAACGCGGAAGGCACGTGCAACAAGCGGGTGCTCCGCCGCTATTCGCTTCCAAGGGCCGCTCATTTCATTGCTTCGCTGTCATTTGCTTCCAAGGGCCGCTCGAGACACGAGCCTCGTGCACTGGCGAATTTGAAGTCACTTGCAAGAAGAACGCAAACACATCGAGGAGCTTTATCTGCCTTCACTGCACCTCGGGTGGTAGGTGTTACGTTCCGCCGTCGCTCTCTATAACCTGCCAATCCTGCGCGTCGGCCGTCCTTCATGCACACGCTAAGTGACCTAATCTGCTTAAACTAGGGAGAAGAGAGGTTTTGGGAATGTTCACTCCGCGGAAAAGTCTGAGAGGCCACACTCACCATGCTTTTGTATATATAACCGCTGCGCGAATTGCTGACGCATTTTTTCTAAAATCAACGTAACGGCAGTAGCGACCTTTTTTTTGATCTCCAGTTTTGTAAACCGACGAAGTGAAGGAACAGCCTATCTTAGGAATTCGCATACCCAAGGGCCTGTGATGTGCGGATGGTGCGATCTTCTTCGACCATTCCATTTCTTGCTTGGTCAACTAATATAGGAATGTTTGATCTGAGTTCTCTGGTATCTGCAAATTACTTTTGAAAATTCGAATCTTGACACCGGCGAATACCGTTAAAGCGGCAGTTTGAACCAGTTGGCTCATGATCGCATAAACAAAGCGCCAAAACACACAAGGACAAGCAAGTGGACGATACACGGTAAATTCCTGTACTACTTGTTTTGCCTGTTATGTCGGCGTGACGCTGTACTAGAACTAGCAGACTTATATTCCAACCACGTCTCGCAAAAAAAAAAAAAAAACATTTAGCTTGAATTCAAGCTTTATTGAACTCCTCGCAGCAATTTTTTTTGAGCCTTGGCGGTGGAAGTTCAGTAGTAATCTCGATTGAACTCCAAACTCGATTGAAAGATTCCCCATCACTGTTAGCGACCACCGAAATTTCTGCAAACCTAATTTTTCTCCGGTTTCGGTCTGAGATGGACGGCGGAAATCGGCGGGGCTATGCAAGCGAGACTCCCCGGTGCCGCAACTCAATTCCAAACTGTTCTGAGCTCATGCGCATTGAGACGGTTTCTCCTTCGAACCTTCTAACCGTTGCGTATCGCTTAAAGCTCCAACGGCCTTGTTCCTGCCAGGTTAGGGTTGCGACAGAGTTATCTTTATTTCTTTAGGGACTATTTCTGAGAAGTATTGGTAATCTTGAAAAAGATAGACGTAAATGAAAACAAACCTATTGCAGAAGAGGCTATTGAACAAAACAATGTGTATAATTCAGTAGTTTCTCCCATATTGATAAAAGAAGAGAAGAAAATGCAGAAAAAGTTGTCCAAGGGCTGTTCCTGGGATAAAGACCGAGTGAACCAGAATGAAACAAAAGGATATGAAATTTAGTAAAAATAACGCTTCAGAAAACTTTTTACTCATCACACTGTGAAAAGAAAGAAAGAAAAAAAAAACGACGATAAAAAATAGAAATGTAATAATAATAAAAAAAAAAAGAGACAGACCTCGGCCTGATGAAGTTGTCTCGGAGCGTTTTCTCGGCTCGGTGGTTTGGGTGGAAAGGAATGAAGGCGAAAGGGGAAGGAAAAAAAAAAAGATAAAACAAAGGAGGTTGGTGGACGGCATTCTTCAGTCATTTTTTATTCTTGTTTGGGGTCCGGGATTTTATTATTTGTCTTGAGAGGACAGAAATAGGGAAAGGAATGCGTTAGAATATATATATATATTTTTTTTTCTTCTTCATGAGAACGGAGGAATTGAAGGCGGTGATTCATTAGCGGGAAACGAGGTGCGGGGCCTTCCTAATTTGTAAGCTATTTGGACAAAAGCTTGAGATGCTCCGGAGTTGGGAGTGTACACTTCGAAGCTTTACTTGAAGAAGCAGCTTCTCGGTTCGCGGTTGAGATTGACTTGGACTTGATGTGCTCTACCTATCTTTTACTGCAAGTAGGGCATTTGGCCGCCGGCATATAAGGCCAAATTGCCCCCTACAGTGTTCAGCTCATGAAAAACCTTTTTGTGGCTATGCAGCCAAAGCTAAAGAGGCACGTGCTCTTGCGTAGCTTAAGCACACCTAAAAGTTGTTCACGCGCAGTCTTCACTTCTGCTGAAATTCCAAAGAAATTTTTCTGCGAGTATAGTATCTAAACATCTTCAAAAACAGATTGACCCTCGTTGAGGAAATACAATTGTACCCTTTTAATCAATAGACCTTTTGTGAAGCGTACCATGCCGTTCATGGCGCTAAAGAGAATGCCAGAAACTGACGTATAAGATACGGCTATACAGTATACGCACAATAGGTGTTGGCACCGGGGTTACGCTCCCTGGTGAACACGAAGTGCAAGAATAATCTTAGTTGTGACTCCACTAATGAACTAAAATGTTTAATTACCGTAATTAAAAGGGGCGGTGCAACGATATTCAATTGGAATGTTTTTCACTTTACACGAGCTTACTGGCACTAGTGGGACTCAAGGATACTCGCACGCAACGCCACTGGCCAAGAAACTCCTTTGTTGCGGTGTAATTTCGAGGACAAAACCGAGTGTTTTCATTCAATCTCTCCTTCGCAAAACCTGATGACGTAGCTGGGCGGTAGCAGTACCGCCCAGTAACGATATTTGAATGCGGCTCATAGATTGGACCCGAGCATGGCGTGGACACTCGATTTGGACTCGTGATAATCTATAGCTCGAGAAGCATTCGGGTAGTGTCCCGTGTCCAATCGCTGCAATGACGACAGCAGCCGAACCATAACAATGTATGGAACTCAGCGCGTGTCCTGTGCCTTGCCAACCCCAGCGCATGGCTATGATCAACGTTGGTGGCATATAATCGGCTCCAGATCACGTGGCCGCTTGTTCTGGCTGCGAGTTGAGGGGGTGAACTCTGCTCGTTTTTCTTAATTTTTTTCTGCGACTTCGATTGCGTGTGGTGAAAAACGAACGGGTATTTCACAGGTCCCTAACGTCAGGGATCCGTTCTAAGGGGTATTTGCGCAAAATACAAAAATCGTTGCATCGCCCCTTTATGGTACGTATTTATATTGGAAGCTCAAAGGCGGCCTATTCTTAGACTACTTTTCTGTAGAATCCTCGTAATTAGCCCATGTTTTGAGATATCCGTCTTCGAATTAGCAACTCAATCTGTTTAATTACGCATTAAAAACAAGCGAAGATGGCAGCAAAAGCCCCTTCCGGAGTGACGCAGATTTTTGCAGTGTGGGGTAAAGTACGCCCAAAAAAGTATTTGAAATAAACTACAAAGTAAATTAAAGGTAAGGTACTTTAAATGAAATATGTATGTAACCGGGCGTATTGTACAATCTGCGGAGATATGAGCTACCAAAGCGGAGCGCCGACCGGAACAGGAAAGATCCCGCGTGGGGAACTTCGGGCGTTGCCGCGACTTGGGAACCCGGGAAAATGGAAGTATCACTTTGCTATCAAAGGGTTGGACGCAGGAAGATTATCTGCATTCCCCCTTTATAAAGAGAATCCGTAGAACAGCCAATTAGAATCGCCGGCTTAAGGTGTTCGTATAAGGTGTAATGTGACTTAAAAACTGTCAATGAAAGTTTTTATACGTTTTTATTTTCAGAAACCTGAAACCGGCATTTCCACTTCAAAAAAAAAAAAAAGATACTGCCTATTTGAACGGTTTAAAAGAAAGAAAACGAATATACTAATTTAAAAGCGAAAAAGAAACAAAACTAAAAAAGAAACACGCACGCCAGACAAATGCTTTTTATCGTGATCAAATCTTCCGTTCATTCCCTTGACATCAGAATGGGAACCTTCCAAAAGCCCCGCTCCCAAGCCTCGGCAACGTTCGAAGCGCATCGTGCGGCGATTTTCCGGCTCCGGTCGGTGCTCCGCTCTGGTAGCTGATATGTCCGAAAATACTCGAAGTAAAGTACTATAAATACAATGTACTTTCAAAGTAAAAGTACGAGTACGTTTAAATTATCCCAATCTTTTATGAACCCATTTTATGACCTAACTGCGTGTTTCTTTTATAGCGGTTGCTTTATAGGGCCCAGCAACCTTAGGATTTGCGTAAGCACGAAATGTGTAGACCGGGCAAGTCGTAACTGCTAAATGATATTAAAACAAAAAAAAAAAAAAAAAAACTGGTGCAATGATCGAATCCCTGTCACCGGCGTCGAAGCTGAGTGCGATGATGATTCAGCTACGGACCCAGCACACAGGAACGGGAGGAACAGAAGCTGAAGGTGTAAGAAAGCGTGTGGCGAAGAGAGGTGGTGGAGGAGGAGAGGAGCAGAAAGAGGTGGTGTAACTGGTATGCATTACCTCAGGGATGATCAGGGACGCGTAAGTTATTTGTGGAAATGGTGTTGCATATTGGATAAACTCAAGTGGCCATAGACAAGTTATTTTACTCTCGCTGACGAACTATTTAACACAACGAACTTACAAGGAACTTGTATCGTTGTTATAGCTGCCGTTACTTGACTCGGAGAAATAGCCAGATAAGGTATCGGAAGTCGATAGTGCGTTTTCGCGTGACGATACGCCACTTATACTCTTATACTCGGCCTCAGAGGTTGTATATAATATTAGCAAAGCCAAGGACGCGAGCGCGTAATCCTCGAAAAAGCTTAAGTTCACCGAGCGCAACAAGGCAGTGCCAAGATCAACGCGCTCGTCCCCATGCCTCAAGCTTACTCGGCAGCAACCCTCTTCGCCCAATGCCGACCACAAGACTGTGATTTCTTTATTCACATAAAGAACAAGGAAATACATAGATCATATTATCCTGTCCTGCTAGCTGACGTATGCAAGTTAACTGCCTGATAGAGAGTTTTCGTAGACTGCGTTTCCCCCTCGGCTAAGCCGTCCGCAACAAAGAAGCTGCTAATGCGCCTGCGTGCCGATGGCCTTGACTGTAGAGTTCCAGGTATCGTAGCGGGTTGCGGAGAGCGTTGCGGGACGGCAAAAACGATCTACGAAAATTCCCTAATGACCGGTAAAAGTACCGTTCGCTGCAATGACTTGTTCCGCGCATCGTGGCAAAGACTGGTAGAGGGACGCCGCCAGATCGGGTCGTGCTCAGAGACTCTGCCACTCTTCTTTTATGCTGCTTTCACACTGGCGTTCGGATCGCAACAGCGAAGCGGGTTCGCTCGTTGTCGCCATCATATGCGCGTGAACCGCCTCGCGAATGCGGTTACACCACAAATGTCAATGAGGCATTAGAGAGTTTTAGTAGATCGTTCCGATGACTCCGATAACGATACCCGATTTTAGAGAGTTTTAGTAGATCGTTCCGATACCTCCGATACTGCCGATCACGATACTCCGCCACTGCCTCCCTTGCTTATGCATAGTATCGTTATCGGGGCTATCGGAGGTATCGGAACGATCTACTAAAACTCTCTACTCTGCCTCCGCCTTTGCGCTTACATATATAGTATCGTTATCGGGGGTATCGGAGGTATCGGAACGATCTACTAAAACTCTCTATTAGAGAGTTTTAGTAGACTGTTTTCGCTTTCTCGCTCCGCTCTATGGAAAGCGGAGTCGCCATCGCGCATGCGCGACCCGCTCTGGGATTTGAGCGTGAAGCGTCAGCTCCGCTAGCTCCGCTTTCCTTGCCATTTTAGGAAGCGCGTTCCACTCTCAGTAAAGCTTCAGTAGATGGTGTTCTTTTCTGGAAAGGAATTCGAAATGGGTGCTGGCCACTTTAAAGCATGTTTGGGAGCGCGTTTGACCGTTACGAACTTCGCTGTACTAAGATGGCTGCGCAGACTTTGTTTGAAACGGCGTCCTTAAGAAAACGTTTCACGGTGGTCGAGAACTTCTGGCTGCTTCGGGAAATCGCTGGCTGCAATCCTTTCACGGCCCCTGAACGGTGGGGACAGGTTCTGCCTTGTCTAAGCCAGCGGGTTCAATTTTGCCATGCGAGATGACGACGACAACGTTGAGAGGATGACACATAGGGCGACGGCGGTGCCTTAATCTGAGCCCCTTGGCCTCAGTTCCTTGGAGGCGGCAGCTTCTACTTTGGCTGGGCTACCTCCTTGAAGCCTGATGCTTTGACCCCAGTGGACCACAGTGAGCAACGGCGCCATCATGTTCCTGGGGCTCCTTCATACACCGATCGAACGGCGTGCCAGATCCCCATGGCTCGCTGCTCACCCGCCCAACCCGCCTCCACGAAATCTGGACTTCTGCGAATCGGACTGCCATCCTCCCCAATTGCAACAACCCATGTCGTCGCCATCTTGCATGTACATACTCATCACATTATTATGTTTCGTAGGCGCGGCACCGGGGGCCTCCATGGTACGGGCTCCTGTCTTTCCGCGGTGCCGCGTCTCTCCAGAGCCAGAAAATAAAGACTAAAGACTAAAGCAGTCGGCAAACGGACAGATATTTTGTTAGGTTGCTTTAGGCAGCAAGACAGCGCAAATTAGCGAAAGTGAGTGCTCCATTTATATGTCTACCTTTTTTGTTTTCCCAATGGAATGAGTTTTTTCTTCTTCGTATGCTTCGGTTTGTGATAGGGTACCTTGGTGTTTCTGTACACTGCGTGACATTGTTACCGGGAAGAATCAATATCCTGTTTTTATTTTTCACCTTAAAGGGGCCATGAAACGAATTTTGGGCTGGGATAAATGATTTTAAATTGGGACTTTACTAATCGCATATCGTTTAGTTGGCCAAAAGAAAGAGGGTAGAAAGTCAACAGCCCGCTTTTCGGTACGAACATTTGAAAATATAGCGGACTATTTTGTACCTTCTTTCCTTCGAAAGCTCTCCGCCTTTTCACTATGATACATCCGCGGTTCCCAAAGCGCGTCAGCGGTTCCAACCTGACGTCAGCCGAGCCCAGCTCACGCATTGGACACGAGAACTGCGTCACTCGAACGTATGTGCTCGTCAACAATAAATTCGTCAACGAATATTCGGATTCGCGTTCGTGGCCAATGAGTGCCCTGACGGAACTTATCGTCACTGGGGAATGACAAGTTCTATGGTGTGCATAAAAAGCACGGTGGAAGCTAGGAGTCATCGCACCGGTGCCGAAGAATGTCACGACGACGTTATTTCACAATTCGCATTTGAGTTGAGGATTAAAACCAAGGAGGAAGAAGTAGGAAAATCGTTTCATGACCCCTTTAAATACGAGGGGCTGACATCAACCTATTGGTGTGGAATAAATCGCTCGTTTGGGGCACTAATCTGAGCGACAAACTTTCAGCTCTCTCAACAGCTGTCAAAGAAATAAACTGCAAATAAAAGCGATATTATCGTGTTCGTATTAACAGTGGAGCGCAGTGTATGTATCAGCCTTGGGGGATGAGATGAAACCATTTTCTTGGCTACACTTCTTTTCATTTGTTTTTGTGTTTTTGAAATTGCGTTATTCGGCATAAGCTCCTGCCTAGTTTCAGCCTTACATGTGCTACGGTGTTTTCTTGCAATAGAAGGCCACGCAACACAGGCTACTTTTACAATGCTGAAGTCAACAGAAACACTGTAATTTGATTAGATGCAATATTCACACGCACATCTGAGAAGTAAAATGGGAGTCGTTAGTAAATGTTTTTTTATTAAAATATTTCTAGACGCCTTTCAGCCTAGTTGGACAAGTATTTCGCTCTGTACAACAGCTTGGATATGATTCACTGTGATCCGTTTACGCACTAATATTTAAAAAAAAAAGAAACATGCCCATGGTCTTCGTAAGGTTCGTCCAGCTTACAAATTGTGCCGTCTGCGCACATCACTGCCTGGTGCTTCACGACGAGCACCCCCTTGTGACCAGAAAAGTATGGCTTCTGATTCTTTGATGGACGGCATAAACGTGCTGTGCGGTCAACAAAATCCCAACAGTTGTCCAGGGGTGCTCCCTTGTCTTTGATGGCCTAATAAAAAGAAGAAAAAGGCACTCTTACAACACGGCAGTATTTAAACACTACCAAAACATATGATATGGGACTTGTTACTCATATAAGATAAAGAGTATTTCCATGGTAGGGTTGCAAAAATATGTGTATCGTAAATTAAAAAAAAAAAATAGTTGTTTCTTAATTTCGCTAAGCTCTGAGGCCGTCAAACTGTGCATTCAAAACGAAACTTCTGAAACACGTTCTACTCTACCGCTATTGCTTAGAAGTCCAGTGTTGTGTTTGATAAATTTTGAATTGTTTATGCCTGTCTGGTTTTCACCAGACAAAAACTTGACATGGAATATTCTTTCGACCGTTTTGGTAACTCTTTTCAAAGCACCGCCGGGTAACATATTCGGCCGTTATATTTTGGGCATCACTTTTAGTGCGAGACTTGTGACTAGAACCGAGTTCATATTCAGCATTGACGCAGCATTCGTGTCTAATACATTTAGACTCGCATCCGCGACAAACAATGACGCAGCTCTCTTGCTCCCTAGACGCTTGGCCAAAATAAGGCGGCCTTGAAGAATAGGGGCAGCATGGCATGCGCTTTCAAAAAGGCTGCATTCAAGTCTCTATTATTTTCTAAATCTACCAAGGAAATCCAAGGCGAACAGTTCCGGTGGAAAGTTAAACAATTCAAAAATTGCGAGTGAATATGAATAAATAAAGTTGAGAGGAATGGATTTTTTGGTGCGGCTAGCGAGCGCTATGCTCATGGTCAACTTTCAGTGTCATTTTCGACAGGAGGACGCGTGTACAGGTATAATTGGCGTTCAAGCACGCGCTCCCGTACATCTGATTGCATAGCCATAGAAGGCCCACAAAAACGCGACGACTTTACCGACACCGTGCTGGTTGCGAAGTGATACTCGTTCACTTCGTTTGGTTACGCTTTTTGTGTTACATAAAACTCAAATGGAAAGGTTTACTTTTCACGCGTGGGACGTACGCTTTATTTCTTCATTCGTTCATTCGGCCTCTTTCAAGCTGAGGTCAAGGTGAAAAAAATCGACGCGTATTAAGCAAGTGCCGCCATCTTGAGATCTAAGCGATCCCGCTAAGAACGCTGAGGGAAGTCCGCTCTGGAACTTGTAAAGCGGAGCGCACGCTCACTCCGCTAACTATACGCTCCAACTCAGAGGGGGCTACGCATGCGTGGTGGGGGCGATGCTTCTTCCAGAGCGTAAAGTAGAGCATAGAGGGCTCATAAAAGTGGCCTACTAAAACTCACAGATTAAAAGCGCGCTCGTCGAGACTTGTCCTGACACTGCCCATGTACACCTTGTTTTTTTGTGTCGAAACAAATGTAAATACGGAAATTATTGGCGTATCAAAAAGAGTAACTTTTTACTAGACAGAGCAGCTGTGCTAAAAACAATGGAAACACGAAATTTACACAAACCATGCAGGGTCTCACCTGTGAGCACAGCTCCAGTTTCGCCAGGGTCAACCCCCCATGTTTGTTCATGTCAGCGAGCAGGTGGCCGAGCCTCTCGTTGATGTCACCCACGATGAGGTTCACAATACTGGAGAACACCGACAAGTTCCGTCCAAGCTCTCATCCAAGTTCGAACAGACGGTTGCGATAGGCCAGTCGACAAAGATTCATGCAAAGCGTCTGGCCAGATTGGCAACACCCTGCGCCGATCGGTCGGGTGCTGGGATTTGGAGGCCCACTTGCAGAGCAGCCAGGTTCTTCTTTAAGCGGGATTGCCTCCTAAAGGGTTTCTCTTCTACGTTGCAATATCCAGCAAACCGCGTTCGGAAAGGAAGCTTCGGCGCTTCATGGCATGAGGGATACAAATCATTGATTCGATGTCTCGCCAGCTTCGTTAGTAGAAGTCTCCTTCATTGAGAACCGCGGGGATTCATCGTGCAGGTGTGGCAGGTGTCTTGCTAGCCTTGAAAAACGCTGTACTCGTACTTCGCAAAAGGGTGTACTTGGAATGCGCAAACTTCGTCCTTTTCTTTCATTTTTCTACTTCGAATACGTAAATCTGTTTCAGTCTTAATTCGAGTGGAGCAGAAGCTACAAGAGCGAGTGCCGGCCTTTCAGCGTCCTTGACCAGCACGCGCGCTCGTGCAGTGCAAGTGCCGTTTAAAGCAATATGCTCATCGTTATACCTTCGGCTTCACTCGCACACAGGGTGGAGCGATTATATTTATATTTTATAGCGTAATATTTTTCGGGTGTGTGCCTACTCTTGTGTGTTCATTATTCTCGCTTTCGTTTTTACCACCTTTACAAACACGCTCCCGTTCACTTTCTTGGTGTTAACGTTTAGTTTTTCTGTCTTACTAGTACTATAAACGTCAACTTGTGGGACTACGAAAGCGAATTTTTCGAACGCTCTCAAAACGCTCTTACGCTGAAGCAAAACGGTCTACTAAAACGCGTTTTTGGACCTCCGCTTTCCATTCCGCTGAAGCAGGCCGCGCATGCGCAGTTTGGCACCCTCAGAGCGGAGCGGAAAATGGAAACGGTCTACTAAAACTCTCTATTATTGCCATCTCGGGACCATCGGCCGCGCTACCGGTCTTTCGTGCTCAATAATGGTTTTCAACAATTGGAACACCACTTCGTCTTTCATGAGTATAATTTGCACTCTTGCTCTTTCGAAAAGGTAAACATAAACGATTTTTCGCCCAAGGAAAGTTACACGACTTGACTCCTTGAATTTTGCGATATTCGGCAATCTGCTCGGCGGGAGGGGCGAGCACGAGTCTCCTATTTTTCAGTGCACCTTCTAATAAAATTCTCGCAAAGGTGAAAACCATTAATTGCGCGAAAATCGGTTCTCATATCGTTCGTTATCGGGCGAAGAAAGTTAACACAAAAGCGGCACGCGCCCCTGCTTGCGCGATCCGCGAATCCTCCTCTCCCACTACAAACGCGGCTAGTGGGCTAGCCAGGCCAGTCGGCCAGCCTGACTTCTTAGCTCGAATCTCGTGCGCTGCTTGGCACGGATCAGGCGCGGATGCTTCTGAAGCGATGCCACGCGGCAAATTATCGAGTATCGCAGCGCGGCTGCCGGAAACACAAGAATCGGCATCACTACAAGTATGTAGGGACGCGCATGCGCCTAGCGCCGGTCTCGAGAGCAGGTGCCGCGCCACCAGAGGGCAATGCAATGCGTACAGGGCTAGAGTTCCTGTATAGGCTCCCTATGGGAGCCAGAGTTGCGCGTTTGATTCCACATGCCGCGTGCCGCCCTCGCCGCTATTCGCCGAGATCCGATCACGTGAGGAGCCGTATCAAGTGTCGTGTAGCAAAGTAGACGTTGCACGCGCCCCGGCGTACGTTCCCAGGCTTTTGAGCCCGCCGCGCGCCTCGAACGCGCGGCGCTGCTATTCGCCGAATTCAGTCACGTGAGGAGCTGGATCCATATGCCATGCGTGAACGCGCAACTCTGGCTCCCGTAGGGAGCCTATACAGGAACTCTATACAGGGCCAGAGCCGTATATTAGGAGAGTTTGGACAATGGGCGGAGCAAAGGCCGCCGCCAGCGCCGAAAACTCCCCCCACGGTTAGAGCGTAAACTAAAGGTACGACACAGTTTCGACCAATCAGGAGACCGCGACAACACAATACTGCAAACGATATTTAAAGCTTAAAATAAAAGCGTTCCTATCTCGCCCTCTCTACTCCATCTCACAAATGTCTGCAGGAAAGACAAAGGCACAGGCGCGTGAGCCTAGCTCAGCGAAATGCTTTTGTTTGTACGAGAACTCGTGCATAGGAGGCACTTTCCAAAGCCAGCGCTCGTGCCCATGGCTTTGTTTGCACTGCTGATGTTTGTCTGTTTGTTTCAGCCAGTCTCAGCTGTTACTATAGGGAGTATTCACTGGCGGCCATAGCTGTGTGCTCGGCTGCGGAGCGCGTGCTGAACGCGAGCTTCCACAGTTCTTTCGCCACGTGCATTCCACACCACCAAGATTGCCGGTCTTGGCAGCCTATTAATGCGAGCTCGTTCTGAGCATGCGCTCTAAACAGTGACCTCAAATATGGCGGCCAGTGAATACCTCCTATACTTCGTTTCACCTTATGTGCGAGCGAAGGCGAAGCTGGAAGCGCGAGCACGGAAGTTCCGTGCGTTCAGGCTTTGCTCGAGCGCGCAAACTGGGGAGAAACGCACAAAGCTCTGGTCTCGCGCTTCTAGCTTTGGCTTCGCTCGCAGATAAATTGAAACGCTGGCTGAAAGAAAACAGTGAAAAAGGTGGGGCGCGCGAGAGTCTTGAGACGCGGAGTCCCATTCGGCTCGTGCGCTGGCTTTGGCAGTGGTTTCTTTCCCCGTCTCAGCTGAGATGCTGTTTTTAGTAAGTCGGCCCTGGTTTGGAGTGCACGTTCGTTTATTCTACGCTTGAATATTGGCGTGACGAAAACTTCACATGCGCAAAGTTTTCAGTGACCGAGAGCTAAACACTTTCACTCTAGCGACGCTAAAACGGCTTAAATTAGTCGTGTCACATATTTAGAGCACACGACCACCGCTAGGGGCTGTTTCGAGGCCTGTGGTTGGCCCCGAGATGCTCGCCTATTCAAACCAATGTATGGCCAAACTCTCTCAATAAACGACTCTGGCCCTGTACAGAGCCGTTTATTGAAAGAGTTTGTTTCGCGGCCTGTACAGGCCGCGAAACAGCCCCTAGCGGTGGTCGTGTGCTCTAAATATGTGACACGACTAATTTAAGCCGTTTTAGCGTTGCTAGAGTGAAAATGTCTAGCTCTCAGTCACTGAAAACTTTGCGCATGTGAGGTTTTCGTCACGCCAATATTCAAGTGTAGAATAAACGAACGTGCACTCCAAACCAGGGCCGACTTGCTAGAAACAGCGTCTCAACTGAGACGGGGAAAGAAAGCACTGCCAAAGCCAGCGCACGAGCCGAGGGGCGCCGCGTCTCAAAACGGTCGCGCGCCCCACCCTTTGCACTGTCTTCTTTCAGCCAGTCTCAGCTTAGAGACTAAAGGCTGAACTCCATGGGACGAATATGCTGCGAATAACCGACGAATTTTGCCCGTCGGCTTTTGCTCTGCTCGTGGAGTCAACACAGCGGCTGCTACGTCGCGCGCAAAGCGAGCGTGCCGTCGGGCGGCGTTCGCCACTTATTCGTCACATAATTCGTTCCATGGAGTTCAGCCTTTAAGGCTGAACTCCATGGGACGAATATGCTGCGAATAACCGACGAATTTTGTCCGGCGGCTTTTGCTCTGCGCGTGGAATCAACACAGTGGCTGCTACGTCGCGCGCAAAGTGAGCCTGCCGTCGGGTGGCGTTCGCCAGTTATTCGTCACATAATTCGTTCCATGGAGACGAATAAGTGGCGAACGCCGCCCGACGGCACGCTCGCTTTGCGCGTGACGTAGCAGCCCCTGTGTTGATTCCACCCGCAGAGCAAAAGCCGCCAGGCAATATTCGTCGGTTATTTGCAGCATATTCGTCCCATGGAGTTCACGCTGTTCTAGCAAGCCGGCCCGAAGAAAAGTGTCACCGATACTCGGTGACAGTTTGGGAATGAGCGCGTGGCTTTGGAAAGTGCCTCCTATGCACGAGTTCTCGTACAAACAAAAGCATTTCGCTGAGCTATAGGCCCACGCGCCTGTGCCTTTGTCTTTACTGCGGACATTTCTGAGATGGTGTAGAGAGACCGAGATTGAACGCTTCTATTTTACGCTTCAAATGTCGTTTGCAATCATAGAGTTATTATAATGTACGCTAGAGGTTCAACTGGCGCTAGTGTGCTGTTGCAAATTGAAGCAGACAGCAAGCAGTCGGAAATTGACTTCCGGTAATGCATTTCTATGGAAAAAAGCGAGTGAATTTCCTCTCTGCGCTCGATTATAAGAGCAAATATTACGAATAATTTGTACGTACTAGGCACTTTGGAACATTTCCCAGTCACGAAGATAAAATAATTGGTCAGTTACGGCGTTTTTATTTTAAAATCTTGGCATAAAAAACGGTGCTAAAACCGCTTCGTACGTGCATTTATGTGCGACGCTTTCCAGCATGGGGGATATACGTGCCAAACGAACGAAGGACATGCGGAAAACCAAGAGAGACGGCAGGAACTACGAAGTAACACTGGATAAATGATACAGCATCTTGCTCTATCGAGCGTGTACAGAAGCGTTTTATTCGCATCGTTTTCGATCGTTTTTTTGGACGTAAGTTTTATTATAATCACGATCGGCTGCTCAAGAGACTTGGTTTATGTACTCTTTTTGACAGACGGCGTTGTCGGGATATCTTGTTTTTACACAAACTTGTCAATGGGCTCGTAGATTTTCCTGTCTTGTTAAGCGCTGTATGTTTTCACGCCCCACCACGTTCGAGCCGTAATCACAACTTTTTCTATCCATCCACGTTTTTTCACACGTCTCCCCTAATTCGCATGCAGCATGATTTTAATAGGTTGGATTGTTCGCTCCTAGAAATATTAAGTGACAAGTCAACTTTTAGGCGTAATCTAGAGAATATATTGTTTGCATGATCCCAGTGGTTTGCAATTTTGAGCGTTTTTTTCCTCTGTTTTGGGGCTTGCTGTATTTGTATTTTTAGCGCCTCTTCTTCTTTTACCTTATCTTGCTTGTCAGATGTCGCTATGTGTTCTATGTTTTGTTTTGTGAGTTCTTTGTTTGGGATAGCTATGTTTTCTTTGTGCTTATACTTCTTATCTTGTTAGCATTTGCTGCGTACCACACAAAAGTCCCTGTGCTGTTTGTGGACACATAAAATAAAGACTATTATTATTATTAATATTATTATTATTATTATTATTATTATAAATTAAATCTCCTAGCCTCATTTTTATTGCATAATAAAGTGTCGCAGTGTATGAAAGGGACTTTTGCAATTTATTAAATTTTAGTTTAAGGGATATTGTTCTCGTGGTGGAATCAAGCGTTAAAATTCACGACATGAGGAGCTTAGTTTTTAGATTAGTCGATTTAAGTTTTTTATTCCTTGAATCAACGTTGGCATAGTTTGGCACACCTCACTAAGGGGGTCTGCGGTCTGTGTCTTTGGAGCCGTCCGCGAAATCCAACCAGTTTCCCGACAAAGGGTAAGGGCTTTCCGGGAGCCCCAACTACCGGTCAGTCAGCATCTATCTCCTCTGGGCTGTCAATTTCGTTGGGCCGCTCAAATGATAGCACGATATGAGCGAAGATTGGTCTTGTTAAGGCCGGTTCTCACATGCAGTGAAGCGCTAATGTAGCGCTTCTCACGTGTCGTCAGCTACTTATCGTCGGCCATGAGCAACACTTTTGACGGTGCGATACAATGCTGGTGAACGCTCCCGTCAGCACGCGCTTAGCGCGAGGTCCGCGCAATGCTCGTAGCGCTCCGCTACGTGTGAACAGGCCTTTAAGAAGCATGCCAGATGCCGTTCAGCTGTGTTTTATATGTACGTCAAACTAAAAGGGACAGAAAGAAATGTCACTTACTACTAACTATCTTCTCAAGCCAAAAAAAAAAAAAAATAATTTCAGAAGCTTGAGGGGGCAGTTGGCGTTTTGCCAAGAGCTGTAGGGCCTTTAAGAGCTAAGCCCTTTAGAAATACGAGGGCTGCCACTCCGGGGGCTAGTTCAGACATTTTTGTTTGAGTACGACCGACTGCCTCACGAATACTTTCAGATATTTGCGTTTGACTACGACCGACTGCGTTACGAATGTCGCGAACCTGCCGACGACCGACCATGGTTCGATTTTCTCGAGCTCGTAACTCGGAGTATGATAAAAGTGGAAGAAAAGTCCGACTCTTATGCGCATGCGTGCGCGTTGAAAAGGAGCTGGCGCCGCATGAAAAAAAAAAAAAAGAAAGTGTCGCCTTTAACAATGCACATTGTTGGGCTAGTTGGTACTGGGAATTTGACGTCATGATGGCGCTTAAGACGAGGACAAAAGGGAGACTAGACAACACGGTGCGCTCCGTGTTGTCTAGGAGGCTATGCCCCTCCTCCTCTCCTGCTCACCTCGCATTTAGAAGAAAATTTTCCGCTAAATTTACGGGGAAATTTTTCCGCTAGATTTAGCGGGGAAATTTTTCCGCTAGATTTAGCGGGGAAATTTTTCCGCTAGATTGAGCGGGAAAAGTTTTCCGCTAGATTTAGCGGGGAAATTTTTTCCACTAGATTTAGCGGGGAAATTTTTCCGCTGATTAGTGGGGAACTTTGTTCGCTAAATTTAGCGGGAAAATTTTCCGCTAAATTTAGCGGGGAAATTTTTCGCTAGATTTAGCGGGGAAATTTTTCGGCTAAATCTAGCGGGGAAATTTTTCTGCTAACTCTAGCGGGGAAATTTTTTCCGCTAGATTTAGCGGGGAAATTTTTCCGCTAGGTTTAGCGGGGAGATTTTTTCCGCCCGATTTAGCGAGGAAATTTTTCCGCTAAGCGGGGAAATTTTTTCCGCTCGATTTAGCGAGGAAATGTTTCGGCTAAATTTAGCGGGGAAGGTTTTTCCGCTAGATTTAGCCGAGAAATTTTTCCACTAGATTTAGCGGGAAAATTTTTTCCCTAAACTTAGCAGGGAAATTTTTCCGCTAGTTTTAGCGGGGAAATTTTTCCGCTAGATTTAGCGGGGAAATGTTTCCCGCTAGATTTAGTGGAAGCATTTTTCTGCTAGATTTAGCGGGGAAATTTTTCCGCTACATTTAGCGGGGAAATTTTTCCGCTAGATTTAGCAGGGCAATTTTTCCGCTAGATTTAACGGGGAAATTTTTCTGCTAAATCTAGCGGGTAAATTTTTCCGCTAACTCTAGCGGTGAATTTTTTTCCGCTAGATTTAGCGGGGAAATTTTTCCGCTAGATTTAGCGGGAAAAGTTTTCCACTAAATTTAGCGGGGAAATTTACTCATAATGCACCGCGCGGTTACGCCGACGCCGACGGCGACGGCGACGGCGATGGCGACGCCGACTCCGCTCAAGCCAGAAACGGGCGCCTAAGAGCTGTGCTCTAAAATGAAAGCCGTTTACAACTCCCCCCTTAACGCCGCATTAGAGCGCAGCCCTTAAAGGGCCCATGACACGATTTTAACATCGAGGGAACCTGCACCTTATTACCCTTTCTTTGTTTACTTTAGCACAAGGACCATAAAACACGACCACTTCTCTCGAAATGTCGCGAATGCGCTACGTAACCGCAAAAACAAAAAGGAACTATTTCTTGACTTGACTTCACGCACGGAGGCCATCGGAACTAACTTTGTGACGTCACGGCGGGTGCGGTTATTGAGATTGCTTTTGAACAAGTATATTCTCAGTTTAATGATAACGTTTAGAAATGATTTCGTTCCAACATAAACAAATGAATGGAAAGTTTTATATTCTTGTTCAGTACACGAAGTTTTCGCAGCGCCATCTATCCGGAGTAAGTCGAAACATCCCGTCCCCGCTGCTCCGCTGCCTAGCAACGTTGGCTGGCTGCTACCGGACGAGCGGTGTGATCAACGCGATATAAAACCACGTTTCGGCAGCTGCGTGCTTCGTTTTCTTTCTCGTGCGCCTGGTTCGCCTGCCTGCTACTATACTCCGTTTCACTTTATGTTGTACCGCAGCGAAGGCTAGAAGCGCGACCTCATAGCGTTGGCAGCTGCCCTTGGTGCACGAGAGCTTGTGCCGCCGAGGTGTGCCATAGAGCAAGGAGCTCGCGCTTGTAGCCTTTCCTGCGGTGCAACACAAGGTGAAGCGACTGCTGAGCGCGTGCAGATGGCGAGCTTCCAGGGTTCTTTTGCAACATGCATTCCACACCGTCAAAATGGCCGGTCTTAGCAGCCTATTAATGGGGAGAGTCTGCTCTCGCTGTAGCAACGTCCACAGTGCTAAGGAGAGGACAAGACCGGAAGCCGCGTACCCCGCGGCGCGTCATGCGCACGTGACCCGGGAAACATTGTATGAGTTGAGGGGCATCCTCAAACACCATCTTATTTGGCCGGAAGTCCGAAAACCGTTTCATGGGTCCTTTAAGGAGGAGGATGGAAGGGTACTGAGGGATAGGATGGTAGGGTACTGAGGAATAGGTGACTCCCTAAGGTCACGTGACCTCAAGAGGAGGGTCACGTGACCTAAGGGGGGTGTCACGTAACATCAGGGGTCTCGTGACCTCAGGGGGTCACGTGTCCTCAGGGGGTCACATGACCTCAGGGGGGGGGGGGGGTCACGTGACCCCAGCGGGGGGACACGCGATTTCAGGGGGTAACCCTCATGACCCTCGTGAGGGCAACCCTCGTAACCCTCGTGAGGGTAACTCTCTTAACCCTAGTAACCCTTGTAAGGGTAACCCTCATGACCCTCGTGAGGGTAACTCTCATAACCCTCGTGGCCCTCGTGAGGGTAACCCTCGTGACCCTCGTGAGGGTAACCCTCGTAACCCTCGTGAGAGTAACCCTCGTAACCCTCGTAACCCTCACGAAGATTACGAGGGCTACGCGCAGTTACGCCGACGCCGACGCCGACGGCGACGGCGACGCCGACGCCGCTCAAGCCGGAAATGGGCGCCTAAGAGCTGCGCTCTAAAAGGCGAGGCTTCTTCCAATTTTGCCACAAGTTCAAAAGTTTGCCCAACCGGTCAAGCCTTAATTTAATGCTCGTTCACACACTTGCGTTTTCTACGTCCGACTGAGACAAGACCGGTTTTTAAGCCCCTTGCGCCGGCTTACTAGCGGCTGCGCAGCAATGCAGCCGTCGCAAGAGGCTCAAAAAACGGTCTTGTCTCAATCGATCCTAGTCAAATACAAGAACGTAACGGTGCCTTTTGGCCCTAGAAAAGTATCACCCCTTACAAAAAACAGTGATGCTTTTCTATTGAAAGGCTGATGAAAAAGTCATCAGAGGATATAAAATGTCAATAGCATCCAACACTGCGCCAAGCTGCTCGAACCACTTGAGCTGCTCCTCCTCGGCAAGAGCGCACGCTCTACATCTCCTTTGCCTTGGAACGACGCAGCTGAGCAGGCCTTTTACGAGGTAAAAAGAGCTCTTGCGGAGACCACCCTTCTTCAACATCCGATGCACGACGCTCCAACGTCGATCATGACTGACGCCTCAGCAACCGCCGTTGGAGCAGTACTGCAGCAACGCATCGACGGACAGTGGCGGCCACTCGCTTTCTTTTCGAAGAAGTTGAAGCCAGCACAGACGCGCTACAGCGTGTTTGGAAGCGAGTTGTTGGCTGCCTACTTGGCCTTGCGTCACTTCCGACACTTCGTTGAAGGAAGGAGTTTCACCATATGGACGGACCATAAACCCCGGACAAATGCCATATCAAACGCAGGATCCCATCACACACCTCGGGAAATCCGCCACCTAGCTTTTCTGTCAGAATTTACGACAGACATCCGACACGTGAAAGGCGTAGACAACGTGCCTGCCGACGTCCTCAGCCGTATTGACGCCGTCTCCTTACCGCCGCTCCCAGATCCTGCAGAATTTTCTCGGCTACAGATTGAGGACGAGGAGCTCAAGAGGCTACGATCGTCATCTTCGTTGCGGCTGCAAGATGTCGCCTTTCCGGGTAACATCATTGTCACTTGCGACGTCACGACTGAAAAGCCCCGGCCGTTCGGACCTGTTTCACTACGTCGAAAACTTTTCGACGCGAGTCACTGCCTCTCACACCCAGGCGTTCGGGCAACACAGAGACTAATGACGTTCAGGTGACAGTCGGGAGCAAAAGTTTGCGGGGCACGGGAGCGCGTGCCGAAATGCATCACCGCGCCGTCCGACGGCGCGCCGCCGCATTAAGGAGCCGCGCTTTGCGCATGTGCGCCTTTCGTGCTCGCTATCTTGTCTCTTTCGCTCGTTTCTTTCCGACGCACTCCTGATAACAGGAGTCGGCGCCAGGGGCGCGAGTTGGCGCTTCGCTGGCTGTCATGCTGCGCGTCTGCTTCAGGCCGCCTCAACCGCCGCGCTTTGTGACGGAGCTCGCGGGGTGGGGTAACCAGGCGCTTTGTCACCCAGCGCGGCTGCTGAGGCAGCTGAAGAGGACGCAAGGCATGACAGCCAGCGAAACGTCAACTTGCACCCCTGTCGCCGACTCCGGTTATCAGGAGTGACTCGGACAGAAACGAGCGAAAGAGACATCACTGCCAGCATGAAGGGCGCGCATGCGCAAAGCGCGGCTTTTTAATGCGGTGGCGCGCCGTTGCACGGCGCGGTGATGCATTTCGGCACGCGCTGCCGTGCCCCGCAAACTTTTGCTCCCGACTGTACGTCTGGCCCCGCATAAAGTCGGATGTCCGGGACTGGGTACGCTCCTGCATACCCTGTCAGCAAGCGAAGGTCCATCGGAACCCTGTGCCCCCGAGAAGGACCTTTCTCCAACCCGATGCGCATTTTGACAAGGTACATTTGGACCTGGTCGGGCCACTTCCATCATCACAGGGGTACCGCTACCTTCTCACCTGCATTGACAGATTTACGAGATGGCCAGAGGCAACGCCACTGCAGGACATTACCGCAGCCACCGTCGCCACCGCCTTCATCTCCACGTGGGTCTCCAGGTTCGGATGCCCGTCCGAGATAGTCACAGACCGGGGACGACAATTTGAGTCGTCGCTCTTCACAGAGTTAACCCTGCATTCTTGGGACGACACGGTTGCGGACGACCGCTTACCACCCGCAATCCAACGGACTTGTGGAGCGCTTTCATCGCCATCTTAAATCGGCATTGATGGCCCATGGAAGGCCTAACGAGTGGGTTTCCCAAGTGCCGATCGTGCTCCTTGGCGTCCGGACTGCCCTTAAAGAAGACGTCGGATGTTCCACCGCCGAGCTCGTCTATGGCACTCCCCTGAGGTTGCCATCAGATTTCTTCGAGGCCGCCACGCCATCGTCGGCAAAGCCCGAAGCTTACGCCGAGACCCTCAGAGAAGTGTTCGAAAAGACTCCGCCCAATTCCAACTCGGGTCGGGAATACCAAGTCACCATACGTTACGGAGGACCTAAAGACTGCCACCCACGTGTTCGTCCCACAGGAACATCACAGAAAGCCACTACGTCCTCACTATCAGGGACCGTTTCCCGTGGTGCAGAAAAGGACGGACACGTTCGTCCTACGCATGAACGGGAAAGACGATGCCGTTGCCCTCCACCGACTCAAGCCTGCTCATCTCGAGGCTACTACGCCGACATACAATCTCCGGCCACGAAAAATTGTCAGTTGGAAGGATTTATAAAACATATAAATCCTCCAAGAGGGGGGCATATCTGTGGTGACACAGATCTAAAGAGGAAAACAATCAAAAGAAATAAAAGACGACGTTCTCGGGGCGCATGCTATACGCACGCCGCGAGGCAGAGAACGCTTGAGAATTCGAACAGGTCGGATGCCTTGGCTCTTTCTTCCCCACAATGTCAAGGTCTTTCTTTAGTGTTCGTTGAAGGACGTCCCAAAAGAAGGAGGTATCATTGCAGTAAATAAAGCAGTGTTCTATCGTTTCGAAACCAGAGAACAAATGTTCCTCTACTTTCAAGTCAAGTTTTAACAGGCAAGGTTTAACACAAATGTGTAATTTGAAAAAAAAAAAAAAAACGAGTTAGTTGACGGTGGTACAGTCATCTGCTCTACTGCCTTAAGAAGATCATCCCGGGAATTGACAGGGAAGCGACTTCGATAAAGTGGGACATAAAAAGTGCTGTCAATCATTGCCCTTGAAAGTTCTTTGCGTTTAAAATTAAACAAATACTATAATGAGACACGTGCGTTTAGGAAGTCAAACGTATCCACAACTTGCTTTAAAATGCTCCGCGGTTTTCCAAGGAAGCTATTATCACTTGAGATAATTAAACTATTTAAACTACTTGCTAAACTTAACTGGTGAACAGTCTTCGAGAAAGATGGTTAGCATTTTAAAGAAACAAATCGAGATACTGATTTCTGTACAAATAAATGGCAGACTCAAGCCACCTGCCTCAAGGGTAAGGAAGAGGTTTCTTTTAAGATGTTCCCATGACGAACGCCAATTAAAGGTAGCGTGAATTCAGTGAACATTTTTTAATGTTCGTATGTGCACAGTGCATTACTTGTAGCACATAAATCAGTTTGGACACGAGGAACACGTTGCATATGTTTTCTCTAGTGAACATGGAAATGTCGCGGCTTTTCGATGCATCGAATTTTTTCTTCAATAAGGTTTTTATTGAAGTCCAATATGATGTACAGCTTTTGATGTATGGAAGTGGAACTCCGCGATATTGAAGTGAGCGGCGATCCCAGGCCATACCAGCAAAGGAACTTGGTATGGTAGCCCACGAGCCAATACCCATTACAATTTGTGGGATTTTCTAACGCACCGATAATATTAGAGTATTGTCCAATTACATGAATCGCCTCTTCTATGCTTTTTTTATCGGAACAGGAAACGGCATCACCAGTGTAAGCGAGAATCTTCACCACCACATTGTTTAGTGAATATCCCCGGATAGTCTGGCTTAAAAGTATTCTCAGGCGCAAAGGTTCCAGGTATAAGGAAAAAAGAAGAGGTGATAGGAGGCAACCTTCTCTAACAGAAGCCTTTATGGGCATTTTGTCAGAGTGTTGCTTACTATTATTCGTGTTGAGCTATTTTCGTAAAAGGATAACTACCTCTAAAACCGTGGTAACTACGTTGAGGTATTGTATCGCAATCAGAAATGTGTTGCTAACGCGATCGGATGCCTTTGCCAAATCAATGTGTACGAAGACAAGCCGACCGTTAGAATCCGAGACACATTCAGGCACTGAGCGTGCAACGTGGATATTCTTTTGGGTAGACCTGCCACGTATACCGTATGTTTGGTGTTCACCAACAAGGTCTTCAATTGCAAGCTGAAGTCTGTCATTAATGACTTTCGCAAAGGTCTTAAAGTCCACAATGCAAAGTGAAATGGGCCTATAGGTATTTACTTTTTTAGAAGTTCCGTGTATTATTTTAGGCATTAGAACAGTACAACATTTGCAAAAAGAAGGCGGGAGTGTCTTCCAATAATAAGGGTGTTGAAAGACCTTGAGTAACACTGGCACTGTACGTCCTGATTTTTTTCTTTTTTATAAAACTTCATTACTACAGCTTTTGGGTCCTGGTGCGTTGCCGTTTCGAAGGAAGTCAACTGCTGCTTTGACCTCACTTAAAGCTATTGGACCTTCTATGATATGTTTGCTATCTTCGTTAAGCGAAGGCATAATTGATAATAGGCTTTCAATTCCTTTGGGAATTGCCTGGGGCGATGCGCAATGTCTCAAGCATATGCTACGGACTTTGCCAAAAGGCGTCAAGGCTTCGACGATGTATTTCTCATCAAGATTACCCGGAAGCCACAGCAGCTGTATATTGAGTTTTTGTGTATTTGGGTCGAGAAGAAAGCACTTTTTGCCTTTTACGAGCAGCTCGCCGCGAAGGCAAAGTTTTTCCTTATCAAGAGTGTGGACACACGTGACCATTCACACATGGCTCATCTAAAATTGCCTGGCGACTAACATATTTTAGGTCGATCACGTCCTTCAAAGCATCTCGGAAGTCCGGGGTCATGTAAGGCCTAGCAGACATGCATGGAGGAATACAGAGTTGAGGACGAAGTTACCAGGGGGGCTATGTTGCACGTTTTGGACTCCCACGAGACTAGAGAGAAGGAAGTGACGTAGGTGGGAATGAACGTATCTTAGCAGATACCATCATCAGCGACTCCACCAATCAACATCCAAAGAGAAAAAGCGTTGTTGACGTCACTTCCTTCTTCCTAGTCTCCTGGGAGTCCAAAACGTGCAACATAGCCCCCCAGTTGGGAGACGAGGAAGTGTGACTTTGTACTGACTAGAGACGGCATCCAAAGATTCAGAGAGAACTCGGCCAGAGGCCGATATGCGGTGTTTTCACCACAGAGCATATTTTCGCAGCCGTTCGAGGCGGCAACTTCTTCCTCCAGCTACATCTCAGCGTAATCAACCCGTTCTATATTTAGGGTTTTTGAAGTACCCGATGTCTACTGCACGCGCTCTCCAGAAAAAAAAAAAGCCAATAGCAAAATGACGTTTTCTTTGTTCCATTTTGTCCCGAACACTTTTGTTTCCTTCGTTTTTTTTTTTGTTTTTTTTTCGGAGCGCCTGCAAACGTTTTTTTCGACACGAGCTTTTGGCCATAGGCGGTATTTACTGGCCGCCATATTTATCGGCGCTGTTTAGAGCGCCATGCTCA
>JABSTQ010000764.1:0-42843 GCA_013358835.2 Ixodes persulcatus
AAGTCCGACATAAAGATGTACTGCTGCTTTTCTCAATTTGAATTGCATATGTGTAGTCAGTCATACTTGCTGTTCTTCTTTAAAGACACTTCAAATCATTGAGGAGTATTTTTGAGTGTGCATAGATTACGCATTTAATAAATTGATGGCGAATGCAAGTTTTTCTTGGAGATCTGATCTGGTTCATTTATCAAATTGCAGCACCCGGCAAAAGCCGCAGCATCGACAAGAAGAAGATGAATGCCCTGAGAGTCAAGGTGCGACAGCTTCAATAGCGTTACAAGAGGCTGCAAAGAAGGCTGCCTCTTGTAACATTAACTGATTCACATATATAGTGCTTAAAGCTGTGCAGCAACACTGGCTTATGAAGTGCAGCATACCACATGGCTCCAAGACGGTTAACTCCACTTGGCTTCCTTGACCTGCACCAAACAATCGTTGCGTTGCAGTGTAGCAGCACCAGCAGATGCAAGTTAAAATATTTTCAGCATTATGGTACAGTGCCCAAGGACTGCGTAGACAAATGTAGTTTTTTTCTGTGTATTACTGTGGTGACCACAGTTGTCCTCGGAACAGTGTGAAACTCCTGAGTTATTAGTGGCTGCCTGTAAACTGTCAATTCCCTCACAACATTTAGCCGATTGTACATTGTCTTATTATGTTATAATGTGCCTTATGTACCGATCTACTAGTTTTCTTTCACCATTACAATTTCAACACAGTGAATACCGATTGTATGATTCTAGTGAGTAATCTGATTGAATGATTGTAAGTGAATGAAACAAATAAAACGCGACTGTTAATGTGAAGTTGGACTTGCATTATAAGTTACTGTAGTGTATTTCATACGCAACACACTCCAGCAATTTGATTCACTCGTTTTTTGTGAAATTACATCATTCGCTTTAAGGTTTCCCAAATATTTCTGAGGGATCCTGAAGGAACAAAGAGCAAAATACTGTGGCTCGAGTTTAACCACAGTGCAAAGACACGATGGTGTGACGAAATGAACTACTCTTATAGCAGATCGGCTGCAGAAAAAAACATTTCGAACAAAATATAAGAGCAAGGGCAAATAAGGACGTAAACGATCCAGTATAGAGTAAACAACCCAAGAAAAACCCGAGACTCCAGGTAAAAAGAACGACACACACACTAAAAAGTATCAAACAAAGCTCAAACACAGAGCTATGTTTGAGACTTTTTAGTGTATATGTCGCTCATTTTACCTGTAGTCTCTGGACTTCTTTTTGTTTAATTTTCGCGCCAAACCGCACGCACGCATGACGTCACTTTTTTTCGGAAGTGTCGTCATTTCCTGTTTATTTTTTGTTCCGCCGGAAGTGTCCCCACGACTCATAGATGGCGCTAAAGCAGCCCCATGGGCCGCCATTTTTTCGACATGTGGGCTTCTATGGAAGCTTCGCTACCCATGTACATATACCTTGGGCTCTACATGAGATAGAAAGCAGCTCTTATACAATAGTTTATTTTATCTGTACTTACAGAAGTGTTGAGAATTGCGATAGCTCGCGTTGCGGAGCTGGCAGACCGCCAAGCTGGCATACGCGCACGGGAATACGCAGCAAAAGCAGTTGTAAAAAGAAAAAAAAAAGTGGAGGATGACAAAAGCAAGGAAAAGGGCACGTGCGCGACGCGCGTAGGGAGGGCAGGGAGTGCTCCCTGTTGAAAGGGTAGCGTGCGCTCTTTCCCCAAACACCGCTGTCGATGGTCGACTCCTTAGCCCCAAAATAAAACAAAGCAAAAATAAACAAAAAAGAAAGTCTTCATCAAGTCGAGCGTGTCGACAACAACGGTTGAGCAATCACACTTTGAACGCCTTATCTTTGTTTTCCTTTTCCTTTTGCCGTTCTTGCTTTGCCAGCTTTTTTTTTTTTCTTTTCTTGCTGCCTGAATTTAGGGAGATTTTTTTTTTTTTTGCTTGCGTAACTTTTGAACGCAACAACCGGGAAAGCAAACGTAACAGGCAAGAAACTAATACATGTATCTCTATGGAAGTAAAACGGGACCGGCGTTTTTGAACGTAACAGCCGGGAAAACGTATCAACCGAGAACGTATCAACGAGGTTCTACTGTAATAAACCAACTTTCGTGAAGCGAAAGTGGCTCTCATGACAAGTAGTTGGAATGCCTCACACTGCTCACGTCGGCACAAGAGTTTGTTGCAAACCGTAGCCCGTGCCCATGTCTGATATAGTAGATGCAAAGTTTGTGTGCTGAAAATTGAGTTTGTGCACCGTGTATGCTAAATTTCATACACCCTTCCAATGTTTACAAACCCACACCCCAGCATGTATCTTCACAGCCCAGCATGCGCGTGGTCGTCGGTCCAAAGCACACGCCATACACAACACAAACGATGGTACGAGAACGTCTGTTTAAAAAAAGAGAAAGAAGAAAACCACACATTCTCCTACTGACATGAATGAAAAGGCTCAAAGAAAAAGAAGAAAAAAAAGAGTAGGGGGTTCTGAGATGCCATCCCATCTGTCTGCTTAAAAAAAGAGAAAGAAGAAAACCACACATTCTCCTACTGACATGAATGAAAAGGCTCAAAGAAAAAGAAATAAAAAAAAGAGTAGGGGGTTCTGAGATGCCATCCCATCTGTCTGCTTAAAAAAAGAAAAAGAAGAAAACCACACATTCTCCTACTGACATGAATGAAAAGGCTCAAAGAAAAAGAAGAAAAAAAAGAGTAGGGGGTTCTGAGATGCCATCCCATCTGTCTGCTTAAAAAAGAGAAAGAAGAAAACCACACATTCTCCTACTGACATGAATGAAAAGGCTCAAAGAAAAAGAAGAAAAAAAAGAGTAGGGGGTTCTGAGATGCCATCCCATCTGTCTGCTTAAAAAAAGAGAAAGAAGAAAACCACACATTCTCCTACTGACATGAATGAAAAGGCTCAAAGAAAAAGAAGAAAAAAAAGAGTAGGGGGTTCTGAGATGCCATCCCATCTATCTGCTTAAAAAAAGAAAAAGAAGAAAACCACACATTCTCCTACTGACATGAATGAAAAGGCTCAAAGAAAAAGAAGAAAAAAAGAGTAGGGGGTTCTGAGATGCCATCCCATCTGTCTGCTTAAAAAAAGAGAAAGAAAACCACACATTCTCCTACTGACATGAATGAAAAGGCTCAAAGAAAAAGAAGAAAAAAAGAGTAGGGGGTTCTGAGATGCCATCCCATCTGTCTGCTTAAAAAAAGAGAAAGAAGAAAACCACACATTCTCCTACTGACATGAATGAAAAGGCTCAAAGAAAAAGAAGAAAAAAAAGAGTAGGGGGTTCTGAGATGCCATCCCATCTGTCTGCTTAAAAAAAGAAAAAGAAGAAAACCACACATTCTCCTACTGACATGAATGAAAAGGCTCAAAGAAAAAGAAGAAAAAAAAGAGTAGGGGGTTCTGAGATGCCATCCCATCTGTCTGCTTAAAAAAAGAGAAAGAAGAAAACCACACATTCTCCTACTGACATGAATGAAAAGGCTCAAAGAAAAAGAAGAAAAAAAAGAGTAGGGGTTCTGAGATGCCATCCCATCTGTCTGCTTAAAAAAAGAAAAAGACGAAAACCCCACATTCTCCTACTGACATGAATGAAAAGGCTCGGCATGCTGCGGCTCGGCGTCTACGCAGACAAGCACCACCAGAGCTTCGCCCCAAGCAACATCATTCACCACGTGGAGATGCGGTCAATTTTTCTGTCTCAGATGCCCTCCGGTTGCTACTACGGTAGCTACTGCTGTGTCGCATGGTGCATAAACAACGGTAAAACGCACAAGAAACCCGGCACAAAGTTTTTCCGAATCCCACGTGACGCAAGGTAGGTTGGCGTGAGCTCCTTCTTGTCAATAGTTCCTTGGAACCATTTGCATACTTGAGCATATAAAAAAATCCCAATAATTTATTTTTCTTCACAATATAATTAATTACTAGAATGCGCTCTTAAATCAAGCGCTAAAGTTGACTGGATGCCTTAACTGTAATGTGGGGATTTGGGCTAAGCGATCTCAGGTCAGTTATACTAATTTTAGTACTGAATTACCACTTTGTCTTTGAAGATAAAAACTGACAAATTAATCTTATAAGACAAAATTGTTAAGGAAAAGAAGCAGCCCTTGATTTGTCTCATACATAGCTTGAATGTATCGTTTTTAATGTGGCTCTAAATTGGGGTTATAAAGTGCTGCTTCATGCTGGGGTGAATGTTCGTGTTTTTTTAATGTGGCTCTAAATTTGAGTTATAAAAGCGCTGCTTCATGGTGGGGTGAATATTGCTCTCTACTGATACTGTCTTTTCCTAAAGAAATGTGAATGTGCACCTGCTGTTAATTAGCTATAAAATGACCTGTTGTTGGGCGAGTTGGTGAACGTTAGAAATCATGTTTTTTGTGCGAAAGGACAAACACAAGGGAGGACAACAAGCACAAGCGCACTTGTGCTTGTTGTACTCCCTTGTGTTCGTCCTCTCGCACAAAAACCATGATTTCTTAGTTGAGCTACTTTTGCACTACTCTGGAGCAGGAACCCAAATTTGTCTGTGTGCGTTGAGACATCCAAAGCAAACTTGCCAAATAAAAATATGTCCCCATCGCTTGCAAGCGGAGCCAAAATGTCGAAGAGAGGGTTGCAGATTGGCATCTGACATTTTGTTCCAAAGTGTACATTTAACACATTGAAAAACAATATATATTCCAGGTCAAAAGCTTGGCTCGACTATGCCAAGAGGTACGATCTTCTTGGAAAGTCTGCTTCGCAACTCTATGCCACCTATCGCGTCTGCAGTGATCACTTCACTGCAAAAGATCTTATGGACCCAGGGCAAACAACCCTAGTGCGATCAGCTGTGCCTACACTTTAAATGCCGTAACCTTTCTGTCTACCTATAAACGCTTTTAACTTCTATATCAACGGTTACAAGCCAATTCAATAAACGTTACAAGCCTTTTTACCTTGAATAACGGTTACGGCCCAAGGTCTCGTGGAACGTAGAGGTTACTTTGCGGAGCAACGGTTGTAACCACTAATTTGTAATGTCTAAACCGAACTTGTAACCTTTACGCGCCCCAGTTCCGTGGGCGCTTCACCACGTGATTAATCACGTGACCTGTGTCTCGTCGGGAAGCCGCAGGTCGCCGCTCGTTGTGTGCTGCACGTTTGATCACGCTCTCCCATATTGTATTCGCGCAACGTATAGAACGTCTAAGTCTTCTTCGTTCCCCGGTTCCTTTCGCGCCGTCCTGGAGGTACCGGAAGGTAAGCATGTCTGGTCATATTCATTACATAGAGCAATACCAACAGCTCGTAATCTTTTAAAGCTTGTATGATGGCTTAAGTGCGATGAAAGTGCGGGCAACAACCGGAAGGCGCGGAGCGCCAAGCTTTTGTTGACAACGCAATAACTGAGCTGTCAATAAGCGCTTAGTCGTTTGGCTGTTTCGTGGTCTGGGTATTCTTCGGGCCTTAATTGCTATGCATGTTTTGTCGTATAGTCTGTAAATGTACATACACGTTTAAAAACAAGTAATGTTTTCCGTCTCACGTCCCAGGCCATAATGACATCCATGACAAACAGAGACGTGTGGGGTGTCCTACGAGGGCGGTGCAAAGAAGATTGCGAGTGCTTAGGGTACCTCGTCGAGGCTGCAACGTTCCGCACCGATTCACCTGAACTGCGCTGTGGCTACTGCGACCACGGACCAACAGCGCATGGGAAATTAAGCGCATTGGGTATGTATTCTCATCTTTTCACCGATTGCTATAATGGCATGTATTCTCATCTTTTCACCGATTGCTATAATGGCAGCAAATTATGCAAGATTTCTGACTTGCTACTCTTTTCGAAAAACGGACTTGGAATGAAGATAGATAACTCACGATTCGAACCGCGTACGCGAACAGGTGTGTGCGAAGACAAGCATTTACAAGCGAAAATGAGGTAGATCGAATCGCGAACGAGAGGGAGACCACATATTTTTAACTTTGTTCAATGGAATATATTTCTGCAAGGAAAATAAAGGGTTCAGGTTCACACACTTAGGTTGTCTGCCGCGCAAATGGAGATCATTTCTGGAACTGAACTTTCAACTTTTAGACGAGTGGTGGTCCATTGTGCAGTTGTTCGATGCCTTCAGCTCTATAGGCCCATGGCTTTATTACACATATTAAATATTACAGTCTTGATTACACGGCAGAAGCGAGAAATTCTTGGAGTTTGTTCGTGAGGTTTAAATAGAAGGATGCTCTGTGTTTGCACCAAATTTTTCGAAGTTGTGTTGGTTTTTAGCCGCTCAGTTAACTTGGCGGTCTCAGTACACACATAAAAGAGCGAGCAGAATACTTTTATACATTATTTAAACTACCTGGGGGTGTAACAGCTCATTAAACCAATCCTTATCTTTTGCAGGTGTTACTTGGTAAATTTTATTTTTAAAAAATGTGGTGGCTGCTGCTGGGAAGTGATTAGGCTCGCTTCACCGTTGGCGGCACACGATAACGATAACCGGGAAAGTAGCGACGCTGACTTAGACGTCTCGGGGTTTGCATGGCGCCGCAGCAATGTTATCACCTCGATGCAGAAGTTGTCTCCCTTTCCCTCCCTCTCGGTGTTTTGTTATCTTTTCTCTGGGGTGGTATTAGACATTAGCTTGCGCGGTCTCCCCGACTTCTGCGTAGCTCCCTTGCTTAAATAAGACGATACGCAGCGACAGCGTTAGCACCTGTAATCAGGAGTTACGTCCCTCCTATCGAGATAGTTTATCCCTTCGTCTCAGTTGCTTGTTACATTTCTGGGGGCGGGTAAGATAGTGGCTTGCGCGGCCAGCCACATGTTTTCTCTTTGGGGAGTTAGATCGCTGGCTGGCAAGCAAATGCGCAGACATCAGTCAGAGTTGGTCTGCCTAATTGGTTTTAATTTACAGCCATTACAAAAGCCCATTTTCTGTCATTTGAGCGGCGGCGCGGGTCCTTTCCACATTGCGGGGTTTGATGCAATAACGCTATCAGGGCTATGAGGCACACCGTTCACTGGAGGACTGTGATTAATTCATGGCGCCAGGCGTTCTTATTCCTGCACTGCATTGCGCTGGTTCTTTTGTATCTCCCTTCTACCAGAAAAAAACTGCAGAAATTTTGAGAATGCGTACTTCTTCGCTAACCTATCGTTTTGTTTGTGGCACTAAACGAACACGTTAATTCAACCCAGACAGCGTCTCTTTCTTTGTTTTTGCTTGTGTTCGACGACTGCTGGCGCTGGACTGAGACACCTTTGCGGCTCCATGAGTTGGTTATCAATGTTTTGTGTATTTTTCCAGTCAATCGATGGAGAATTCTGGATTGAGTACAGCTTTGTAATTTCGTTACTTCACTCCCCCTTTTTTTATTTTCGCTGCGTTTTCTTTTTTTGTTTCCTGTAACAGACGGTGGTTGTTATACCATGGTTATCAAAAAAATTGGGCTGACATTTTTATTGTTTTTTAAGTTTTCGCTCACATTGACATGCATTTACACTATAATAACGATTAATAGTTAGCGCCGAACGTCGGTTTTAGCGGCACACATGAATGTGGTATTACATGGTCTGGGGGTATAATAACGCAGTGTAGCACCTTAAAGGGAAGCTGAAGCGGTTTTAAATATGAGAAAAAACACCTGAGCCTAGTCAATGAGACCTCAGCCATCACGAATATCATATTTGTGTGGTCATTTTCTGCGCGGATTAACCGGAAAAGCGCCTTCAAAGTAGCGCCGAAGCCACGCCTCTCCGAAGCAGAGGGAAAGGGGAGAGAGGAGGAAGCCCGTCAGCCGGCGTCACAAAAGGACCGGCTGGAGGACCCCGGCGCGGATGGCCGAGCTTTCCTCGTAGGCTGCTCTAGTGTTTTTTCGAGCCGTCGTCGTTCTGCCGCTGCATAGAGCTAAGAGCTTGCTTTTATCCGTTGACCGGTCATGCTATGGACTCAATCGCCTGACGTGTTGAGTGTTCTCTTGTTTGTTCACGTGTTTGCAGAATTCTCGTGGTACCGAACCAACTGACTCGTGCTGTTGCTCGACGCCGTACTCATGTGTAGCCGCCAGCTTTTACGAACAGCGCTCGTCGCAGTTGTTCTTCCCGCTTACCGTCTTTTCCACTTCGTCACCGAGATTTTAAAGGGGTGGGTGGGTTTGAGCAAGCACACCGTTTTTTGCTCGAAACGTGTTTCGGACGGCGCATATGAAAACTATGTACGTATGGGTTTGGGTCTGAAGGAGGCTCGCCTGAACCCGACGCTCTGCCGACCATATTTGAAGGTAAGGAGGCAATTCAGCGCACTAAAAGTCACAAGCAAAGAGGAAACGTAACTAGGTAGGAATTGGAGGTCGACTGTTCTAGAAAAAGACTATTACGTCATTAGAATTGTGCAGTGTGCTAGAAAAGCCGCGATCATTTAGCCGAATAGCGGGTTTCCACTGGCTCTCTTGTGTTAACCGCCTTATATTAGTGTTGGTTTCTTATATTGTTGAAGTGACCATATTTTCCGGACCGACTCCGGTCCGGGAATTCTGGGAAACAAAAGAAAACAATCTCGGGTAGCCCAAGATTATTTTCTTTTGCTTTTAATCTACTCGGCTACCCAGTCACTTGGGAGAGGAGGGCTTGCTCTAATAAGTGGTCATGCAATTCATAATGCGACTTTCCCGGTGCAACTTGTTTTAGCATAAACTTTTTTTTTTTTTTCACAGTTGCCGACATTATTTGAGGTCATTTTTTTTTTTAAACGTAAACATAAATTTTGTTAAATGTTCCTTCCAAAGGTTCATATTCTCTTCAGGAGAGCTTTTTGGAAATACAAAGCATGTGACCTTCTGTTCTGAATTGAGTTATTTTTTTATAATTTACGCAGTGTTTTCCGTATAAAGTTTGTGTCATGCAACAATTCTTTGTGCCTTAGAAATTCGATCGAACAATGATAATGTTTGGTGGTGGTGTGATGCACTCAACAAATCTTGATAGAAGTACGCGGTAGAGGCCCAGGAAGCTTTCACGATTTCGACATCAAATTAAGGGCTGCCGGGCGCACATCTCCGCTTTTTTTAAACTATAATGACGTAATAGTTTGTGGCAAACAAACTAAACGCAGCAGAGGGTACCGCTATCACAAGGATGGACCTTCTGCGCAGTTATTCGCATATTGCGCAAGGACATGGCGGTGGCAGAACGGCGACCCTGTCTTACCGCCCGTCTCATCTCTGTTGAAGCTCTCCCGTCGCTGCAAGCCGATTATACTATCCCTTCAAACCTAGGGTGCCTACATGTTTCGGCGGAAACATGTAGGCACCCTATTCAAACCACCTCAGCCTTGATGAACAATGCAGCCTGCACGCTCACGCGTCCAGCAGTTGGCAAGCACAAAGGTCGATGTGTACAGAATTCTTGTCCTCTGACGACCGTTTTGGGGAGGGTCACGCTAATCCGGCTTGAGGCGTCCTGTCAATAGCACTCCGTTTATTGTCAACGTTTTACGTTACAATGAGTAGCAGTCAGTACGTTCCTGAAGGTATGAAGCCGGCCAAGTCGCGTCCGCGCAAGCGGTTCCTCGTGTCTGCGTTTATTACTGCGGGGGGTCATTTTTCTACTTTGCCAATGGCTGGAACGCGTACTTTGTCACGTTGGGGGTCGTCTGGACAAATTCCTCTTTCGGATCCACCGAAAGATTTCGAAAAATCAGAAGCCGAACCCAATTTACAAGAGCAGAAGACCCGGCGCCCGGCTACTTCCGCAAGCGACGGAGAAAACGAGAATCGAGATGGTCCTTTTATGACGTAGTGGCGCGTCACGCGTCACTAGCCAATGGCGTGCCGCTGCGGCGATCGCTTCTGATTTCTTCGCTTTTTTTCGCGTTTAGGGATTATTTTGGGTCAAACGGTTGTGATATTTGGACTCAGCAGGTACAAACACGTCAGAATCAACCATTAACTCATTTTTTTTGGAAAAGCTCTTCAGCTTCCCTGACATGCATTTACACTATAATAACGATTAATAGTTAGCGCCGAACGTCGGTTTTAGCGGCACACATGAATGTGGTATTACATGGTCTGGGGGTATAATAACGCAGTGTAGCACCTTAACATGTCTTGTGGAAAGTTCTGAATTATCTGCAGGAATGTGTGGGAGGCAGTGTTTATGACAACATTTAGTAAGTCTTCAAGGAAGGTATCTTTTTGTTTTGCTTATTGTCAGGAAGGACGTTTTAGCTAATGTCTAGAATATAACTGGAACGGCATCAGTGTAGGTTAACGTTAATTACGTGGGACACGACGGTTTCAAAAATGGGACGTGGGCGGCCGTATACGATAGTGTATTGAAAGGGTTGGATGTGATTATATGAAGAATAGCGTACAAAGGTTTGATGTTGCAGACCAGCTGCTTAGCTTCGCGTGCAACTTCCTCTCAGACAAAGCTGCGCCATACCGAACAAATTTTCAACAAATTTCCAAAAAAAAAAAGAAATGCGCAGAGTGCAAAACGTTGGAAATAGAATTGTTTCCTTGATCACGAGAACTTTCTCCTGTTTGTACGTTATAGATGGCTGTGATGCTTCGAAGGTACCACGAATGTCGCCAGTACAGCATGAAGCTCATGAATCAACCAGCACTGGCGATGGTACGTAACAAAGCTAATACAATAAATTTCGGCAAATCATTTTTTTTTTTGAAATTGTGGAGAGAATATATTAGATATATATTTGCATGAACTCACATAAATCCCTAAACGCTTTTTTTATTTTTTGCTTGCTAGGACATTCCTTGGCTGACGAAGCACAGAATGGGATGCAACAAGTGAATGCAGCTACTCAATCCCAAGGTTAGTCAAGCAGGGTATTACAAATTTCGGTTTATTAAATGCTCCCTACTGTTTTAGGATTGTGCACTACGGCGCCAGTGGATGCAGCCACAGTTGACGAAAACCCCATACCTGACGGCCCTCGTAAAGGTACCATTTTCTGCTAAGAGTTTCTCGGCCTGCATTTTGATAAAGCAAAAAATATTAACATAAAAAGAAAAGGATTATTTTCCTGGTTTCAAAATGTTTTGAACAAGCTCAATTTATTCAGGCAACTAACCAGTTTTCACTTTGAAATTTTCAGCAACTCGGATCCAGCCCAATGACTTGCCACAAACCAGCAAGGAAAACCCTCCCAGTCGATTGACTCCCAAGGTTCGTCGCCACACTTGTGTTGCGTGCAAGTTTTCTACGGCTTTCTTCTGCAGATTTCGTGAGCATATAACAGGGTTCCATAAGGGCAGGTGCCTTCCGACGTGCAGTTCATGTGGTACAAAATTTTTTCCCATGTCGAGCTACAAGGATCATTTTCCCCTCTGCGTAGCAGTGCCAGGAAATGTCGCTGAGTGTCATTCTTCAATAGCTCAAGCAGAAATGTCGCACCCCTTGGCACAAGGCAATGTGTCAGATAGTGACTCGGATGATGTTGAAATGGGTACGGAATGGTGTGATTTCCAGGAGTCGGACGTCAGTATTGACGCAAATATAACAGGTATTGTTTCAAACTTGTGTAGAAAGCTTGAAGGACATCACAGATGCCCGCAGAACGTAGTAAACACGGTAGTGGAGAGCATTCAGGACATGTTGGAGATTTTGGATTGTGATGTCGATGTTTCCTCACTTCAAAGCGACAGTTCAAGAAAGGCCTTGTATGAGTCTCGAGGAACCTACGTGAAGCCACAAGAGCTGACCTTAGTGTCTGGCAATAGGGTTTATTATGTCCCATTTATGGCAATGCTGAAACACCTGTTAAGCCACCCGGTCTTCTTTGAATATTTTGACAAGCCTTTTACACAATCTGTGGATGGAGTGCTGAGAGATTTTAAAGACGGCTTGCGATTCCAGTCACACCCAGTGATTCGAAAGAGGGGGAGCAGCACAATCGCAGTCCTGCTTTATTGTGACGATGTTGAGATTGCTAACCCCCTTGGAATGAAGCGGGGCTCACGCGGAAAGCTCACAATGGTTTATGTTACGTTTGCTAACATCCCCGCTTCGGAGAGGTCCAAAGTTAGCAACATTTTTCTTCTAGCAGTTGGTCATTCAAAAGCTCCAAAATCAAGCAAAGCGAAACGTGAATTACTCCATGATTTTATTTCCACTGTGAACAATTTGGAGAAAGGCTGTGAAATTGTCACAAAAGAAGGGCCCAGGAATTATTACGGGACTCTGCTCGCGTTTATAGGAGATTCTCTGGCTTGCCACAACATCGGTGGATTTAAAGAATCCTTCAGCCCGAGTGTGCGTCTGGCTTGTCGCACATGTAATGTGCCCACAAAGTCATTGTTCAAGTACCACTACACTGCAGAGTGCCCACCTCGTACAGAGGGAGAAATTGCCTGCCAGCTGAGGCAGCTAGATAACGCTAAAACAAAAAAGGCACGCAAGGAGTTGTCGGCAGAGTTTGGGTTAAACTCGAGGTCTGTTCTGTCCGACATAAGTCACTTTTCTCTGATATCCGATCTTTTGTACGACCCCATGCATGTTCTTTTAGAAGGAGCTGTACCAAAGGAAATTGATCACTTCCTGTATTTCATGATACGTGAAGTGAAGTGGCTGACTCTTGAGGAACTAAATAACAGCATCACTGAGTTTCGTTTCCATAGGTCAGTGAGCAAAAGCGATTACCCTCGTGAGTTTCCAAGTGACCTCACTGTAACAACGTCAGCTAGCGCAGCACTGGTTCTGCTTCTGCATCTACCTTTGATCGTTGAAAAGTTTGTTCCACCGGGACAAAACCCACATGTCAAATGCTTTTTGAGCCTGTGCGCTGTGACGCAAATTGTACTTTCGCCTGTCCTTACTGTTGATACTTTAGAGAGGCTGGAAACGCTTATTGCTGAACACAATGAGCTTTTCGTGAAATGTTACGGTAGCAGTGCCTTTATTCCAAAGCTGCATATGCTTGTTCACATGACTGAGCAAATCAGAGCTTTCGGTCCATCACGCCACCATTGGGCAATGAGATTTGAAAGTAAAAATGCATTGCCAAAAAATAAAAAGTTTTGGAATTTCAAGAACCTGCCGCTGTCTGTAAGCGAATATTTCCAAATCAACACCTCATACGAATTGTGGGTGGACAGTGGATGCCCCAGGCAGACAAGTCCATTGATTACTTCGGGAATGCCATTTGTGCTCACACCTGCTTTTGTGCCTGCTGGACTGGACAGCCTTGATGTGGGAAGTACTGCCCTGGAAGTGAAAACGGCTGTTGTTGACAATGTTCATTTGCGGAGCTCAGATGTGATGATGACGGGATGCCCCTCTGGCCAAGCATCTCTTGTTAAACTGCAGAACATTGTGATGTGGAAAGATCGCGCATTTTTTCAGTGCACTGTGCTGTGTATTGCGGGATTTGTAGAGAAGGTGAACGCGTTCCAGTTTCAAGAAACTCCACATTGTGTAGTGATCACCCCTGAATCGGTCCTGAGTCCGTGGCCACTGTGGACTTACAATTTCGAAGAAAGACGTTTGGCTATACCTAAGTCTTTACATGTTCATCCCACCTCACTATAGGAATGGCCTGTAGACAGACTGCCAGAATTCTCGCAGTACGTCCAGCCACTTCTCAACGGTGTCGTTATGAGTGACCAAGAGCACAAAAGACTGTGCAGGCAGATGCGAGACGAGCTGATATTGTACTTAGAGTAAGTAGACCGTGCATATTTGCTGTTTGGCCGATTTGTGCTTTTCTTGTATTAGAAGGACGTTTGCATTAAACCTGACTTATGTTTTTTGTTTCACTCGTCATTTCACCAGTGAAAATCAACTCATTTCGACTGGATCGAAAGCGCAAAGGCGCTGGGAGTACAAGTCTTTGGGAGATGCTCTCGTCCGGAAGTTTCCTTGCCTCTCGTGGAAGAATCCTGGACCAAAAACAAAGATCTACAAACAAAGGACTCAAATATTTGTAAGTGACGTGCGCATGATGTGAGTTCCAAATCTGAACAAGTGAACGTTTTCTGTGCAGACCGTATTTATGCACAAGCTTGCGACCACAAGAAAGGTACGGAAATTCCGAAACAGCAAACCCGCTGTGTTAGCTGGCCCAGTTCTGCCTACTATCACCAAAGAGCAGGCAATGGCTGAGCTAAATGTAAGTGTATTTGTTATTAAACTGAACAAAAAACACATTCCGGGCTTGCGGTAGACATCCACATTTTTTCCGCAGGCACTTTCAGCACCCTCTTTCAAAGAGGCTACAGTTGATGCTGCGAGGGTGAAACAACTCCTCATCTTGACAGCAAATGAGCGGAACGAGACATTTTATGACGAACTTCCACCGTACTTCCTTCTGGAGGAAATAGTAAGTCTTTGGGAATATGCGCAGGCGCTACACAGGCGATGAGGCGCGACGTAGTGGAGGGCCCCAGATTAATTTGACCACCTGGGGACCCTTAACGTGCGCCGACATCTCGGAACACAAGGGCGTTTCGCTTTTGGCCTCCATCATAAAAGCGGCCGCCGCGTCCGGTAATCGAACCAGCGTCCTTCGGCTCAGCAGCACAACGCCTTAGCCATTGAGCTACCGCGGGGTTAACATGCGACTATTAGTCAGAAGCTAATATTATCGACTAGGCTGCACATCCATGGCTTGGGTTTCTAAAACCGACTGGAGCCTTTTAAAAACGAAAATCTTTAAACGATGCTGTTGCAACTTTCAGGAGCTAAACATGAAGTGTAATGATCTCAATGATTTCCCGTACTGTCTCGGCGCAGACTAATTTAATGTTTTTTGCTGACGGGGTCTAACAACGCAGAAAAATATTTCACGCCACGAAACTGAACCGGTATACTCTGAAAGTTTCCCCATACCGGGCAAAAAACTGGGTGCCAAAGGATAAACGTTTAAGCGTACGTTTCCTGACTTGTTTTTTTCATTGCCCTTGTGATGGCGAGATGTAAGTGAAGACGTTTTATGAGCACTTTGTGTTTCATTCAAATGTTTACCAGTAAAAAATTGCAAGCTGTTACAAATTGTCTTTACCAATGCAGCTCACATGCGAGGCCGAGCTGCGATTTGGAACCCCGATGCCGGTACTAGAGGACACCTTGAAGAAAGCAGTGGTTGCTGCGTCAGACGTTCTGGAGAAAGTGTGCACGTTCCAAGGCGTAAGCAAATTCAGCCGCATGGGGCAAAGCACTTCTTGATCAGCGAGGTGAGGCAGCGTCCTGGAATTTAATGTCCCTGCTATGTGGTGTACCCAATCCATATCAGTGTACGAAAATTGCTGCGAGCATGCAAGTAAGGGCCCGAGTCCTGGCAGTGCAGTTACTACAGTAAAGCCCGCTTATATCGAACACGGGTATATCGAATTATTGCCTGTATCGAACCCTTGTAGAATTCTGATAAAAATTCCATGCATTTTGAACTTTTTATATCGAACGCGATCTTGCTCATAATGGATATATCGAACTTTCCGCGCCGGATTTGGCGCGCTCCTAAGGCATGCGGCAGGCTTCCTCGCAATACGCCGGTGTATTGCGAGGAAGCCTGCCGCAGGCGAGGAAACCTGCCGTGCGCACAGTGGTGGCGCGGCGGGCGCTTGCGATTCTAGAGTGCTTGACCAGCACTACGCGTGCATGCCGTTGGTGCCGAAAGCGCCACGTAGGGCACCGCGGTGTTGCCGATCCCCAAATCCGCGCCACCCGCTGCCCGCACTTGTTCGGATCGCTTCAGTTTTGCTCTCCTGAATCCCGATCGTGATGGCTGCCGCTGCCAGCGTAAAGAAGCGGGTGACGCTGACGTTCGCAACGAAACTGGAAATAATTAGGCTGGTAGAGAAGGGAGAAAAGAAGTCTAGTGTCGCCGAGACGTACAAGATTCCTCGAAGCACCTTGAGCACTCTTCTGAAGAACAAGGCAGACATCAAGGCGAAAGCGGGACAAAGCAGGCATTCTGATGCGCAACGTGTTCGAAATCCGGCCTTCGAAGACGTCGAAAAGGCACTTCACAAGTGGTTCATGGACGTCAGAGCCCGCAATATTCCCGTGTCCGGACCAATGTTGCAAGCCAAGGCCAAGGACTTCGCATTTCTTCTGGGCGTCAAGAACTTCACGGCAAGTGGCGGATGGCTACAGCGCTTCAAGGGCCGCTACGACATCGTCGGGAAAGCCATCTCGGGAGAGAGCGAAGATGCGAACATCGATAGCATAAAGAAGTGGCTCAAAAATGAGTGGCCCCAGATCCTGGCCAAGTACGAGCCGAGGGATATTTTTAACGCAGACGAAACGGGCCTTTTCTGGCAAATGCTGCCCAGGCAGACTCTCGACACCCGCGAAACAAGTGCCATGGCGGCAAACAAAACAAGGCCCCCATTACAGTGCTCCTGACCGCCAACATGGATGGCTCGACGAAACTGCGCCCCTTCGTTATCGGGAAAGCTAAAACGCCGCGGTGCATGAAGGACTGCCGCAACACTCCTGTGACGTACAAATGGAACAAAAAGGCCTGGATGACTCGAGACCTGTTCGGAAAATGGCTGACGGACTGGGACGCTCAGCTTGCGGATGAGGGCCGCAGTGTGTGCCTGCTCGTTGACAACTGTACTGCACACCACACGGACGTGCCGCTCAGCAACATCGAGCTGAAGTTCCTGCCACCCAACACGACATCGAGGCTCCAGCCCCTAGACCAAGACATAATCCGGACATTTAAGGCCATCTACAAATGAAGACTGATCGAGAGGTTGCTCATCAAGCTTCGGATGAACCAGGACCTTAAGATTGACGTCTTGGGCGCAATTCAAATGTTGAAAGCAGCCTGGGAAAATGTGAAGCCGGAGACCATCGCAAATTGCTTTCGGCACGGTGGTTTTGTCGCCAACATCGAGGAATCAGCTGAGCAAGATGGTTGCAGTGAAGATGTGGATCAGCCTGATCTCCGCGAGCTCGACGTGACGTGGAACGAATTCTCCCAGTTCGTCGGTGGTGAGCCCGAGACATTGATAATGGAGGATTTCGTAGGCGACGACGACGACGTCACGGGAACCACGGAGGAGCTGACCGACATCGAGATCGCTGCCGAGGTCGTTCGGGAGCGACCTGCCGCAAGCAGCGAGCCCAGTCCCGCTGACACCGAGGACTCCGTACCTCTTCCGAGCTCGAGCGAAGCCGTCGCTGCCGTGGCCCTGCTACGCCGATACTGCAGTGCCATTGAGGGCAGCGGTCTTGCGCTTGTCGACTGTTTGGATACCGTGGAGCGGGCCGTTACCAAGTATGCGATGAGCTCAAAGAAACAGGCTACACTAACGCAGTTTTTTTCGCCCCAATAAATGATTGTTTTCTTTTCAAGAAAGTGTCCGATCAATGGTGAAGTGCAGGCAGGTAAGAGCTGAGAGCTAGCTCGTGACTATGTCGGCTAAATTGCTCTTACATACGTTTTTTTATTTTTCCACTTTCTATATCGAATTTTTGCTATATCGAACTATTTTGCGATCCTCGCGCTGTTCAATATAAGCGGGCTTTACTCTATATTTTCTCCCAAAAAAGAAGGCGCAAACTTACATGTATTTCTTTGGGGTTTATTTTACATCTTACTATCACAGACCCTGCGCTCATAGTTACAAGTCTTTTTTTTGTTTGTTTTTAACACAGATGGAGGTGCCGGAAGACGTTGTTTTCAACTCGCCCCATATCTATTTCTCCTCGGAAAAGATTCTCGTCCACGGCGGCAAGCCACACGAATTGATTTGAGTCAACGGCACAACAGAAAATGCGCTGGTCATGTGCCTGGCGCTCTACTACATTAAGAACCTAAACTATCCCCAAGCCCTAGTGCAGCTGCTGATCTTCCTGCAGAAATTTTTGAGGCCTAGGGATAACGTCCCTAGGGGCCTTATGAACGGAAAGCTCAGGAGCCTGCTCGAAAAAATTAAGCAGTAATTCACAACGTGATCTTCCGAAATCAAAGCGCGAGGAGCGTATGCTTATGCAGAGCCAATAAAAAAGAACCACGATCTTGTTCACTAACGTTATGAAAATAAAGTTCCCTATCTTTCTTTTTACACTGTGTGGTGAATGTTTTGTATTACTGGGTGGTTCTTGTATGCGCAGTGTGTATACTATGTGTAACTTAGACACAGCTTAGCTTCAAAAATGCACGCCGCCGTCGAGTAAATCTAAAGGCAAAAGGTTGTTCTGCAGGTCACGCATCTGGGCCTTTGTTGAGCACTTTGTTTCATTCAAATGTTTACCAGTAAAAAATTGCAAGCTGTTACAAATTGTGTTTGCCAATGTAGCTCACATGCGAGGCCGAGCTGCGATTTGGAACCCCAATGCCGGTTCTAATGCACAGGCTGAGACGCGTGTATTTAAAGCCAATGGGCTAATTATTCCACCGATGTACATGACATGCCTTTATTTGTATGCGCTGCGTGGACCGCGTACGCATAAAGGCGTGACGGGTGGAGGGGGGGAGGGGCGAGGAGGAAAGGGCGTAACTTCTATGTACAGGTTTCAGCCTAACCAATATAAAGGTTACGTGCTCAGGGTTACACCGTAACCAATAAAGTAAAGGTAACAAATTTGCAATATTTTAACCTCTATTAGAGGTTACGGCATTTAGAGTGTACTGTTCGTCCTCCCATAAACTGGGCATCTGCAATCGGTGATTGTAATACAGTCGCCGACCTATTTTTCGGACGCCGAAATTTCGGACATGCCCGATTATTCTGACCATTTTCGCGGAACCGCCACTCGCCCCATAGAGTTAATGTATAAAAGTGACTGAAATTCCGGACAACCTACAACTCGTCCTTCGATTTTCCGGACTGATTTGCGGCCGACAAACCGCCACCACTTGCACTTTACACTTTCGTTTGTAGCCACTCTCACCGTGAACCGAGGCTGCCGAGGCTGGCCGAGGCGCCGAGGGAAGTGGGAAAGTGCGCGGGAAACTCTCTCACCGTGAACCGAGGGAAAGTGCGCGGGCGCTGCCGAGGCAGCCGAGGCGCCGCCCGCGCACTTTCGTTTCGCACTTTCGTTTCATGCTGCGTGTCGAAGTCGGTCGCAGTCACGGTCGGGTCGTCGGGTCGTGTTCGTCAACGTCCGGGAGCGACGACGTTGTCCGCCGCCGTTGTAAGTGCGCGTGCCTTCTGCCGTTTCCCCCTAAGCGGTGTCAAATGGCGCCAACTGCGTCTTCAACTGTGTCAACGGCGCCGACGAAGACTCCAACGAAACGCGGGAGATACTCTACAATGACAATTGAAAAGAAAGCTGCCATCATCAAGGAAGTGGAATCTGGCCGCAGCCAACGCGGAAGTCGCAAGGGAATTCAACCGAAGACCCCGTCAGACCCCGTGCCGGATGCACAGTCTATCAGCACAGAGAACTTGATTGCCGATCTGCGCGATGGCTACGCGATGGCGGTCATGCAGTTCCCCCTGCCGTGACATTTGACAAGTTCACGGACATGGACAGTGCGCTCCTGCGCTCGACGTGTGTGCTGACTTGACGGACGAAGAGATCGCTCGCCAGGTCCTCGAGCCAGACAGCGAATCTGACTCCGAGGACGACGCGCCGGCCATCGTACGGCCGTCCAACGCGGAACTCACCCAAGCGCTTATGGTACTTGAGTCTGTATTCAGTGACAGAACGACTCTCGCTAAAATGCAAAACGATCTGATCGCCCGAAGGCGAAACACCGCCCAGCAAACCGTCGACCGGTTTCTCGAGCCACTTGGTATGTAAAGTGCCAATAAAGGCATTTTTTTGGCAGATTTCACTTTTTCGGACTGCGTGATTATTCGGACGTTTGCGCGATCCCCGTCGAGTCCGAAATATCGGTCGGCGACTGTAATGTGTTTCCCTCATATACACAAAGGTATAAGTAACTTCTCTATGTAGGCTAATAAGCCCATTCTTTCAGGTCCCACTCAGGCAACCAGCTCATCTGGCCCTTCACTCCAGTGCAGCTCCGTCGCAGCGAGCTGTGCTGTGCTTGGTAAGAGGTTATCTCGTCATGGTGCACTTCTGTCTAATAATGAAACCTTTCCAGACCAGGCAGAGCCCGACAGACTGCAGAATTCACCACTCCCATGCAGCTCTGCAGTAATGTACTCTGCAGCACTCGGTAATATACCGTAAAGTTCCGAAAGAACGCCCACCCACAATGAACAGATAAATGGTGAAAAACATGGGGTGGGCTATCTTTGGGGACGCCACAGCAAAACTTTATCAAAACCCAGCTACAAACTACATGACGCGGAAACTGATACCGCAGATTGCGGACACCGCGAATTCGTGTTTCACAATGCGATAAACACGCGGGAACCCGCTACAAACTTTCCTGTCACAGGAACCGATACCGCATGCACAGATCGCGGACAAAAAGGCAGGAATCCGCTACAAACTCGTATGTTACAGGAACAAATACCGCAGATCGCGAACGCAGCAAAATCATATTTCACGATGCAATATAGTACACGCGGGACCAACTCGCGTGGAATGGAGATCGCACACGCAGATGGCGGACAAAAATGCGGGACTCCGCTATAAACTCGCTTGTCCGACGTGCCGGTACAGCAAATTGCGCGGTTGATGCGATTCCCATCGGACATTGCGTGACGTCCGACAGAAATCGGGGGGTGGGCGATGTTTCGGAATTTTTATGTTACAGATACTTAGCCACAAAAACGGGATGGGCGACCTCTTGGGGTCGGGCGTTCTCTCGGAACTTTACGGTAGAGTTATTTTAAAGCACCAGCCTGTGCCTAATATGCGCACTCTTCCAGACCCAAGTCAGGCAACCAGCTCTTCTGGTCTTTTCGCTGGCCACTGTGGTCCAGGTCAACGCTGTAAGTGTCCCATTTTGCTTTCACCACTTTTTGAAACATATTTGTGTGAACCTCTATAGCCAGTAGATAATACAATCTGTCCCAGAAGGATAAGTTTAAAGAATTCTAGGTCTCTTTATAAGCTATAGTCTTTGCTTCGTGTGTGTGGCATACCGATCTAACCATTTGTATTACTAATGACTGGGGAGGTGTGGGAAACTGGAACACACATATCAAGCGGAGGTTTCAAGAGAATTCTTCATGGCTGTTTTGCGTTTTTCATGCTATTTCAGCCTTTCGAACTTGCAAGGTTATCAAGGATTTTACGTGAAGACATTTAGTACAGAACATTTTACATGACTAGTAAAAGAATAACGTAATTGGTGGTCAGAAGTTTCACTGGCTTTGACAGTGCTTAAATGGTAAAGCACAAGAAGAAAATTCAGGCTTCACTCCACACCTTACCAGGTACAGTGTAGACCGCATATAACGTATGTCACGGGAGTCGCGAAAATCCGCACTATAAGCGGTACCGCGCTATAACCAAAACATCAATTTTTCAGGCCAAAATACATGCCATGAGACAACTAACCTTCGTAAAACAATTTATTTTATGTTAGATGAACTCTTGGGTCATCCAGGCCTTTCCATTTGCTGTGTACACCACAGGCAGACATTCTCGCTTCTTGAAGCAACGGGGTCGTTTGTATTTTCCGATGATAAACAAGCGCCGCTTGTCGGAGCCGTCCATGTTTGCACAAAACAAAACCGTGACACGTTCCTTTGAGACTTAGCGGCCGGAACAGGGTTCACCTCTCATCGCGAGAGTGCGATCGGGAAGCTGCAGGCCCCCCAGCTGTGGCCGGCGCATACCTCAGGCGTCGGGTTTCGCGCCTCGGCCCCTCCGCTGCCGCGCGGCTCCCGCAGGCCCCTCGCTACGCAAGGGGAGAAAGGGAGGACACGATGCGCCATGCAAGTGTTGCGCCATGCCAGCCATGCACCTTGCTCCTATGCCTTGCTCCTTGCCCCCTCCCTTCTCTCCTTCGCGGACGCGCACACACACACACAAAAAAAAATGTTTACTTTTGTTTGTTGCCTACGGTTACGGCGACTTGCGGCGTTGCTTGCGTCTTTATTTGAAAACGCGGACATAGAGTTGACAGAAACCGCTAACACCCCCGTCAGCTTCGTGGCCGATCTAGTATTGTACATCTGAAATAAATGCCGTTCTGTGTTTAATTTATGGTGTTTTACCGTTCCTTTCTGATCGGCCTAGAATCGAGGCTTTTTTTTTTTTTTTTCGGCCTTGCCGTTTTGGGGGGTCGGCTTAGAATTGATGCCGGCCTAGAATCGAGTAAATACGGTACTTTTTTCATGCCACTTCCGACATCTTTGACGATGCTATGTTTAGCTTCGAGAGCTTGTCGTTTCTTGGCCATCTTGGGCTTTGGAGACGGAGAGATCGGGATGGACGGTCGATTTCCGCACGATATGCTTCACGCGATCCACACGCGGTCCAAACAGACGACGTGGAGAAAGTTAGCAAGCTGCAAGAAGCGAAACTAGAAACTTCGTTTTGCACGCGCGCGCGGTGTAAGAAAGGAGGTTGGTGTTGCGTCACTCGAGAGAGGGGGTGAAATCGAAAGGTTGAAACTTGAAAGGCTTTGTTGAGCTTGGGGGTGGCTCGATGGGGCTTTCAAAGTTGAGCACGCGCGTGCATCGGTCGCACCTCGCTACCTCGCTGCGTAGTCATTCGTCTTCGCCTCTCTCTTTGCTTCTCCTCGCTTCTTCGAGCAACCTCCTTGCCCCCGCGTGTGCCGCTTGCGGCTAGCGCCGTTATCTAGTGTCGCACAGGGAAGCGTGCTCGTTGCGCCGGTCGGTCGGTGGGCTGTTTCAGAAACCGCACTATAACCGGTATTTCCCTTCGCGCCTGCATTTTAAGCGGTACGTAAATACATGGAGTTGTGTGGGAGGCGAACCGGTGGTTGAAAAAAGCCGCGTTATACCCGGTCCTGCACTGTAAGCGGTTACGTTGTAAGTGGTCTATACTGTATGCTACTGGTTAGTGGTGCTTGTACTGGTTAAATCGCATCGCACTTATTGCAACTGTTTTCAATCTCACTGACTTGTTGCCATTTTTATAGCTGGTTCAAACCATCCTGCACGTGTTTGCCGCAAGCTCACGAAAAGGCCCGAGGACGTTATCAAGCGACTCCAGGCGAGAATTTCCAGCTACAGAAAGACGATAGCCAGACTGCGGAAACAGCAGCTGAAGACGCCTCAGACAGCTTCTCAAGCTCTGGAAATAATTCGGCCTCATGTTTCTGAAGAGGTATTTCACCTCATATCATCGCATGTAAAGAATAGGTCGAAGGGCAAGGGGAAGCGATTTCCACTGTGGCTGAAGAAATTTGCGCTCCATCTGAATTTTCATGGACCGCGGGCATACCGATTTATGTCTTCAGTGTTCATGCTACCATCTCGGCGTTCACTACGAAGGTGGCTCGCCAATGTCAAAATGACGCCAGGTATCATTCCAGGCATCATGTCATCGATTGCGTCAAAAACAAAGTCATGGAATGAACGCGACCGCATATGTACCATAGTGTTTGACGAGATGATATTGAAAAAGAACTTGTCATACGATGTGGCGCAGGATGTTGTCCTCGGATTTGCAGATGATGGTGTTTAGTGAACTTCCAGTATTGCTGACAGAGCCCAGGTTTTCCTCCTCTCTGGAGTTTCTAGGAGGTGGGTGCAACCTGTAGCATATACTATTGGGCATATGTCAACACCATCCTCTGTAAGTCGTAACCTGCTTATGTCATTGATTGAGCAGCTGAAGGACATTGGCATTACTATCAAAGCAGTGGTCTGTGACCAGGGTGCCTGTAACGTAAGTTTGGCGCATCAACTTGGAGTGTCTGTTGAGCAGCCATTCTTCAAAGTAAGAAATGAAAGTGTCTATTTTATTTTTGACGTCCCACACCTGATAAAGACCACCCGTAACAACCTGCAAGCCCACAAGCTTCACATCAGGAGTGAAACTGTAGACTGGAACTACATTGTGCAACTTTATTACTCCACGCACGAGATGAGACTACGATTAGCCCCGAAACTGACAGACCGGCATATTTACCAGAAACCTTTCAGTAACATGAAGGTGAAACGTGCGACTCAGGTCCTCAGTTCATCAGTATGCGTTGCACTTTTAGCTCTTGCGTATGCCAGACAGCTCCCTGAGGCGGCCATGTCCACGGCATACTTTTGTGACCGCATGGACAAACTTTTTGACTGTCTTAACAACTCGAGACCAAAAAAATCTGAACAAAAGTTACGCTATGCGATTAGAAAGGGCGACCCTGAAATCGTTGATTTCCTTTGCAACCAACTTCCATGGGTGGCAGCCTGGAAGTTTGAGGGTAGACGGAAGCCACGAACAGTCACTGGGTGGCAGGTTACTATCAGGGCCGTCCTCATGCTCTGGGAGGATATTTCTGAGAAATATAACTTGAGCTTTCTTTTGACACGGCGACTGCAGCAAGATGCCCTCGAAAATATTTTCGGGCAGATGAGGCAACAACACGGCTGCAACACCAATCCTAATGTGTATCAGTTTACTTGTGGACTGAAGCACATTGGGATTAGGAAGCTCCTAAAACTCTCGGAAAAGGGAAATGTTGAAGATGACAACACTAACCTCCTTCAGGAGATGTCCCCGTTTTCACTAGAGACAACCTCAGTCGCTGATGCCGTGGACGACTTCCCTCCATTGGACGATATTTCGGAACTTGCATCAAGTAAAGACTCTAACATAATAGACGACTCTGCCACCTATTATGTTGCAGGATTTCTAATCAAGCTGTTCCTGGAAAAGAGTTCACAGGGTTGTCTCTGCTCTGGGTCACTGAGGGAAGGGTCTGACAACTTGAACTGCCCCACCAGTATTTTACGATGCTTAAAGCCTTTCATATTCAAGGAAAGATGTTCGGCAACTTAACTGTGCCTTCGGAGGCTACTTTCACTTACATTCAGAGCCTGGAATCTCACTTTATGTGTGTTATAGAAAGCGTAGCACACCTGCGCAATGTCTGTTATGTTTTGTATCACCATCTGTCGCGTATTGGTTTTTTGCATTTATGCTCCGAGGAGTGTCAGCGGAGGTTTTTGAAGATGTTTTGCAGGGTGCGGTTGTGCTGGCATGTGCGCTTTATTAATCGAAACTTGGAAAAAGTTTGGTTTCATTCTTCTGTTGCTGGCGCTCAACTCGACAAGTTCAAAGCTTAGTATGGTATGGTGTTTCAGGCGCCTATGAAAGAACGATTTTTAATTGGGTTGTGCAGTTTGCATGCCGATTATATTTCTGGCTTTTTTGCAACTTTATAATGCAGGACATAGTTTTTTTATATACGGGATGCGGACGTTTTGTAGCAAAGTGATCTTTGATGGGTGCGTGCGTGGAGTATATGCCGAACATGTCCGATATGTTAACGTTTTAGTCAATGTGCCTTGTATATTGACCAAATGTTGTGTGATTACTTTGGTAACAGATTTTTTGTATATTTTTATTACCTAACACTGTTAGGTGATTTGACCTTAGCTGCCTGTTCTTGCTGTAATTTCCCACAGGCCCTGTACTAGCATAGCTATATTTTCTGCTGTACACTCATTGTGTTGAATATGGATGGGAATGTTGAATATTCCCTGGGTCTGTATGAGGTCCTTTTTGTTAGCCTACGAGAAGTGTTAGGCTACTCCAAATAGTGTATATTGACATTGACATTGAGTCTGCTTCTTTGAATTCTGTGCAGTCTAGGCTGTGCTCTAATAGCGTAAACGACCTAATCTTCGCGTGGACCTAATTTTCGCAAATATCGCGATGTGATCAAGTTCACAAGAAATTGGTAACGTGAATAAGTTGCCCTATGGACATGAATACATGCAATGTCACTCACGGTGGTGAAAGTTTGTGCCCGCGAAATATTCCCGAAACTGGCACATCGCTAAATGTCGAGCTCGCAACAATAAAGTCGCTTACAGTACTTGTTAATGATAGCTATGGCCACATGTCCACATTACTGAAACTGCTCAGCATTGTGACAACCAATGATTAATTCAATCAAACCGTTTAGCATCACTGGAAAGTTATGGTTTGGAGTGTTGGTAAATGCTATGGTAAATGTGGGACTCTTGTAACGTTTCTTCTTGATATGAATGTGTGTGCCCTCATGAAGAATACTTCGCGATTCTGAATTGTTCAAGTCTGTTTATGATTGACCTCAAAATAAATCATTCTGAAGCACTTTTTGTTGTTGCCTGAAAATACTTCGTAAACACGTAAACAAACGGAAGCAGTATGACAAGAATAGATATCTTAATATTTCACAGCAGTAAAGACAATAATTTTTGCTCTTTCGTGGTGTGAAGCCTTTAATCAGAAGCATTTGTGCCATCAAGTAAGAGAAGCCGCGCGACAGCAAGCTCGGCAAAAAAAGCGCCGGAAACAAAACCGAAACTGAAACCACCGGAACCGGAATCAAGAGTAAGCTTTTCTCATTGACCGTTTGGCGCGCTAGTTGTTATAAGGGACGCTGGGGCCTACGGCAGTGTCCGCTCTTTACCTTGTGTAGATTACTCTATGGCTACGTCGCCGAAGGCGGCCAATCGTGAGCTCTGTTTCGCAACCAACTGGATTGCTGGTGTCATAGTTCCCACGTTTTTTGTGCTTGTATGTACGGGGTTCTCCCGGGCCACAGATAGCCTCAAACGTAGCAAGCTTTTATGGGCAGAAACTAGAAGGAACAGCGCTTCCAACGAGGGTAAGATACTTGGCTGCGTTGAACGAGCGCGGAGTAGGCCTAATTTGAAAATGCCGAACTTTGCCGTCTGCTCGCTCGGCGGGTCGCTGCGCGCGACCGCGAGCTTGCTGAAAATATTTTTTTGCAAAATAAATGCTGCGCATTTATAGATGAAACTTTCTGAATATACTAAACCCAAATATAATATTTTTTGAAAATGCATTTTTTCGAAAAAACAAATGGAATTTTGGGGCCGTATCCCGCCCTTAAGATCAAGGCTTTTGCCGGAGAAAAACCGATGAAGGCGTCGCCATACAAGGTACCAATCACTCTCAGAAAAGAGGTCAATGCTCAGGTGGCACAGCTTCACAAGTGGCACTTCGTCTATCAGGTAGATAACAGCTTTGTGCACCCTGTCATGCGTGTCACTAAGAAGAATGGGTCGATACAAACGTGCATAGACTACCGGCAGTCGAATGCTATATCAGTGACAAGGTGGACTGGCATTACAAAATATGACACTGAGATATGTCGTATAAAGGGGTCTTTAAATATGTGTGCAGATGCATTGTCAAGGTTCAATCAAAATAATAGTGTGAATGTGATTTTTTTTTTGTTTGCGTGGAAAGGTTTATTATGTTTTTACGATCGTAGTTTCGCTGCATCTTCCTTGAGGTCTTTGGATCCGGTGGTCTGGCAAAGCAGCTTTTTCAGTGTGGACAGGCGTGGCAAAATCAGAAATGCACGGCTTTGGGCCTCATGAAGTGTGTGGGTGTGTGGCAATTTTCATACGAGGAACTTGGAAAGGAACTAATGCTGTGCAAACAAGTGTACTTGCAACATTCTTGGTGAGAAGGTGTTAAGTTTGGAGGTTTATTTTTTTTGTGTGTAAGCCTTTTGTGCACACTTTGCGAGTGATTTCTACCCTGCCGAAGGGCGCAGGGGTACAAATTTTATTCGAGTCAGCTTCCCTTTGAAGCGATCGAGCTCTCTTCTTTGGGCCTTTCAATGAGGACATTTCTCGAGGAGTATTGTATTACCATAGTTACACAATCACATTGCACATAAAAAAAATATTTAGGCACATATTTTACAGCAAACAAGTGAGAACGGCGAGGCATCTTTTTCAAAAGCCCACCCTCCCTCCAGCACGTGCTTGATGCCCTCTGGCATGCTTTGGCTGCGCAAGGCCCACGAGATGCCGAACCTTTACCGAAACTAGAAAGCTCGCGCTGGACAACTGAAGCTGCTCCCTGTTGTTCCCACTCTACCTGCAACTACACAGTATGACTTGTCCGCACTGGTGCCGCCCTTCCCGTCGTCATCGCTACTACGGTCTCAAAGCACACCAAGGGCGGCGTCCGACGGAATCTTGCACTTTGCAAATGACAGCATCAACCGCATCTTCCGTGCTTGCTCGGCAATCGCGTTGCACGTCAAGGGTAGGGATCGATTGCACGCTTCTGCGGAGTATGTTGCAAGCCTGACCTCCGATTCCGAAAGGCATCCCGACCTATCCAGACTTTGCACCGCGGAAGCCTCTTCCTTTGCCGTCACAGGTTAAGATCCTGCGCCGTTGCAGAGCCACTGGAGCACCACCTGCTCTGACGGGTCGAACTTCCCTCCAGCAGCACAATTGTTGGTTGCTTCTGAATGAAAAATAGCCATGAACGAGCACCAAAAACCTAAACTGCCCAGATCACGCCTGCCAATGCAGAGAAACGCACTTGGCGCTCCAGCATGATCTTCACACTCAATCAAACGACGTACAACCGTGAATCGTGCAAAAAACTGCGAAAAGAAGCGGCGGGGAGTGAGGCTGTTCCATGGCTATTCCAGAGTGGCTATTCTGAAAGTTGTGAAACATGTATTTATTTGCCTCGAGTGTTTCATATTTTATATCATTTAACATTGTTATAATCTTAGTATTTACAGTTCACTTCTTAATATTATTGTATATAAGCGTATATTAAAACATCCATTACTAGTTATATTTTTGCTTAGATAAATGATCATTGTAGATAATGTATATTACGTATCACGCCTTCTCCAAATTTTCTGCCTTTGCCCTCATGTAATGCATGCCTTTGAGATAAACAAAAGGAAACGAAATCGCTGAAGCTGAAACAGGAAAAAATGAAAGACATTTACAAATCTCTGTAATGCGAAATTAGAGCGCAGCTCTTGAGGTATTTTGATTTTGCAATATACCGTGCTAAAGAATTTGAAAAAGAAATATATGCATATGTACAAATATAGATCACACCCCTCACATACTCGTTCTGCACCCTCCTCCTCTTCCTCCTTCGTATCCTCCTCTTCAGTACCCTCCCCTCCTCCTCCTCCTTTGTACCCTCCCCCTTTCCTCGTCCTTCATACCCTCCCCTCTTCCGTACCCTCCTCTCCCCTGTACCCCAAATCCGCTAAATTTAGCGTGAAAATTGTTACGTCCCATAATGCAATGCGCGCAGTTACGCCGACGGTGACAACGATGGCGACGCCGACACCGTTCAAAGCGGAAACGTGCGCCCAAGAGCTTCGCTCTAAAATATTGCCGCCCGCATCGAGAAAGCAACGCTCGGTCACGCACTTCTAGAAGATTCGCGTTTATTCTTGCTCTGGACGTAACTTTCACCATTTATTCTTGCTTTTTTGTTCTCGAAAGTGCCAGTCTATTCTCGCCTCGAGCGCACGATGCTCGAACCTTCTTTGCCGAATATTCGAGATAGTGACGCACAGTAGATAAGGAGCTGCCCACAACCTTGTTGAGTCAGTCTCCCTCTCGTTTCCGGTTACGCAGCCAAATCGCCGCCCACCTTTCCGCTGCCTCTACGCTCGTTCTTTATTTTGTTTGGCACAAGTTCACCGTTTAAGCTTTTATCTTCAGTTCACTGTTAGTCCTCTCGTTACCTTCATTCAAGACAATATGATACTCGATGCTTCCGCTGCTGATCCCCACCCCCTTGTGAAAGTGCAGACCAGCACAGCTTTCTGACATGACACAAACATGCATTCCACAGACGTTGCAGGTACAATGGATGCATCTGTACAAATTGCAATTTCTTCAAGAGCTGTCGCCGGATGACAAGGCAAGACGCCTCGAAATTTGCCAAGCAGAACTTGCGTGCATCGAGGCTGCACCAGGCCATGTGCAGTTCCTGCTGTAGAGTGATGAAGCAATCTTCCACCTTGACGGATAAGTCAACAAACAGAACTGCAGGTTCCGGGCAGGATAAAACCCTCGTTTGAACTAAGGGCAAGTCATTCACTTCCCAAAAGTTACCATCAGGTATGGAATTTGGAGAGACAGTGTCGTTCTAATTGCTCATTGTGCCAAAAAGCAGGTGCTACACAGAAGGAATCCAGACAATAAGCAAGACACCCTTACTGACAAGGGTGACTGTTGTGGTCCACTCTGGTCTGTTATGGCCATGGATCCCTTCTGGCAGGCACACCACCCTAGCAAACATCCAAGAGCTGCACAAAGATTCCGACTTAAATCTTGGCACTGCTTTGTGGTAGCAAAGGAAAGCGAGAAGTTTGGCTTCAACGCAACGTGCACCTGTGACACATAAATTAAAATTGGTAGCAAGACTGACATCAAAGTGCTCATCACTTTGTTCAAACACCAAGGATATGTGAACGTTGTGGCACCAGGGAAGCGAAAGACACTGTGCGCAAGACACTGTGCGCGAGCCATGGAGGCACAAGAGACACTCAACACCTCGCTCCCGGCGGCCGGTGTCAGGAGCATTCTTCAGTTTTCGGCTGAAGAACGCACCTTTCGGCATCTCAAAGTTGATAGATACCGTATTCACTCGCATAATTTGCGCCCACGCATAATTTGCGCACCCCTAACTTAAGGCCCAGATTTTCAGAAAAAAAAAAAACTTGCTCGCGTATTTTGCGCGCCCTGCACCGTTCTGCGCCAGCTGGGCAACCGTTTCTCCAGACGCCCCAGGGGCGTGCGAGCTAAGCTGGCCAAGCTGCGGAAATTCCAGGCGGCCGCGAGGAGAGGCGAGAGTGAGAGAAAGATGCGACTCTGCGCTTCTCTGCGGGCGCTACGGGACGCACGAGCCCCCGCGCCGCTGGCTCAATGCTGCGAAGTGGTTGGCCTGCAAGGGAGCATGACGTCACGCTGAGATTCCCGGATGTGGGAACTGTCGTGTGTGTCGTGTGGTGTGCGGTTGTGGTCGCGGTGGTGTGGAGTGGCGCGAAGTCTGCATTGCCAAAGCGCATGCTTTCCATTGTTCGGATTGTGTGGTGCAAGTTTGACGCCGTCAATGGTTTTCTCGACGATTGCTCTTACGATGGGTTACAATAACCATACAGCGAAGTTGAAGCTCCTCGTGATGAAGTTTGCTGAGGAAAATGGAAACCGCGCAGCTGCCAGGCAGTTTAGGGCGAACGAGAGCCACGTACGTTATTGGCGAAGTCGCAACTGGCAAGTGCAAGACCGGGAAGAAAAGCGTTTCGGGGGCCAAGCAAGCAAACTTTCCTGCTGTTCAAGATGAACTGCTACAGTATTTTCGTGATCACAGGTCGGCTGGTCACGCCGTGTCGTGCGAGATGCTACAGTTTCAGGCAAGAAAGATTGCACAAGAAAAAGGGATCTCGACTAGCAGAGGACGGGTGACACGCTTCATGAGACGCCACCACTTGTCTCCGAGACGACGGACGACTCTCTGCCAGCGTTTGCCCAAAGACTATGAAGAGAAGGTGTTGGCATTTCATTGGTTCGTGATCGCGTAGCGGAAAACAGACAACTTCATTATGTCCCAGATCGGGAACGCGAATCAAAAAGCCGCTGACCTTCGATATGCCACCTAACACTACAGTAAGCGAAAGAGGTGTCTGAGCTGTTCCTGCAAGAACAACTGGCTGTGAGAAGCAACGCTTCACTGTCATGCTGGCGGTAACTGCTGATGGGCGAAAGCTCCCGCTGTCATTTTTAAGCGCAAGACGTTGCCAAAAGTGAAACTGCAAGGTCGCATCCACATCCACGTCCATGAAAAAATTGACCGCATCTCCAAGTGGTGAATGATGTTGATTGGGGCGAAGCTCTGGTGGTGCTTGTCTGCGTGGACACTGAGCCGCAGCCTGCCGAGCCTTTCGTTCGTTTTCATCCATGTCAGAAAGAGAATGTGTGGTATGGAACGTGGTTATATACGCATTTCAGCATTTGACCGCAGCGCCCTCTCCTCTATAAACATTGAGCCAATGCATGCAAAGTTTAAGGGGAAACACTGCTTCTAGAGCTTTTTATTTTATTTATGACTCAAACTTAACGAAATTTACATAGCACATCTGCCTTTACAATCTAGTAATAAATATGTAATTCGTTTTGAGATAGCTTAATTAGAATAGCAATTAATTAAAATTTCATTTGCAAAATTAAAAAAAAAATAAATAAAAAAATAGAATGATGAAAACGTAGCATTAAAGATATATTTGTGAACTAGAAAGTCTGCAGTATGCAATAAGGTATAAATGAAAACTCTAGGACGATTTACTGCTTTTTTACAACAGATCAAACTTTTCACTTTCAAAAGTATTTTTTACATTACATATTAAGACAAATAAAAAAAAAATTTGGTATCATATTTCGTACATGTATACCCCTTATTGGATATGTCACTAATGCACCTACCAGAAAAAGAAAAAAATGGTGAAGATCGGTTGCATAGAAGGTGAGATATGACTTCTGTAACTAGTGAAGTGTCGGAAAAATTGACATTGAGAAAACGGGCAAAAACATGTACGGGTTCATTTTCACAGCTCTGTCACGAATTGTTTCTGTGTGGGGGGTCTAGTAGCCTCCGGGAACATAGTCTGCATGCATCTGGCCAGCGTATCTCCTCTTCATGGCCCTCTGGATGTCGTCTTGTGAGTTGAAGCAGCACTTAGGGAGTCGAAGCACGATGTCGAGGTTCACCATGACGAACGACTTCACGCTCTCGGGAGCTGCTGGATCGGCGCCGGCAACCAAAGCAGCTTTGCGTGTCATAGCACAGTTGGACGAAAGCTCTTGAAGCTTTTCATCGGCGTTTGTTTCTTTTCAAGCGATATCCGATGCGCTGAGCCACGGAGTATCATATCGCACGCGGTTATTCGAAGCCGCGGGTGTGTTCGCGGACGTCGACGCAGTTGCCGGAGCAGCACGGTCGGGTTCGGCGTGTCGCACTTCGTTGGTGTTCGCCTGACCTGCGGCAGGTTGAACGGAGGCTTTAATAAGCTTTTCCTCGGCTTTTGCTTCTTTTCGAGAGAGATCCGAGGCGCTGAGCCACGGCGTATCATGTAACACACGGTCATTCGAAGCGGCGGACATCGACGCAGTTGCCGGAGCAGCACAGTCAGGTTTGATGTGTCACACTGACCTCCGGCAGGTTGAACGTAGACTTTATAAGCTTTTCTTCGGATTTTGTTTCTTTTCGAGCGATATCCGACGCGCTGAGCCAAAGGGTATCATGTCGCACACGGTAATCCGAAGCCGCGGGTGTGCTCGCGGACATTGCGCAGTTCGCCGGAGCAGCACGGCCGGGTTCGGTGTGCCGCACTTCGTTGGTGTTCGCCTCGCCTACGGCAGATTGAACGGAGGCTCTGAGGCTCTAATACGCTTCCTCGGTCCTTTTTGAAGTTTTTTTTCCAACCTTGTGGCCGGTGTGGAACTTCTTCCGAAGAGCCTCCGGAGTTGGCATCTTTCAAAATCAAAGATGGCGGATCCGAAACCATGACCAGACGGCGCTCGTGGCCAATGAGAAAACGTCATTTGCACACGTGATCCACAACAGCCAATGCCGTGGCTTAATTTTGTTTTTTATTTCTGCTTCGTTCCCCTCAGCCAATGGCCGTGTTGTATTATGCTTGGCGGGAAGAAAAAGCGCGGGAGCGGGGCTTTCAAATGAGACCAATATGTCCCCATTCTATCGCCTCGTTCTCGATCTATCCGCGGTCAAAGTGCACCATTTTTCGGGCTTTTTTTCGGACGAAACATTTTCACTTAGTGATTTCAAATCAATGTCTTGATGTAAATATGCGTTATTTTGCGAAAATATTTGGCGAGAATATGTAAAAATACCTATAAATATAAAAAAACATAATTTCAAAAAAGTGATTTTTTTGTCTTTTTTTGTTTTAAAGAGCCGTGTCTCCCCTTAACGCGATTATATACGCATTTGGCCGCAGCGCCCTCTCCTGTATATACGTTGAGTGGCTACATGCAACGTTTCATCCATGACATCCCCAGCTCTTGAGTGACTACCACATCTCAGAGCCCCCTACTCGTCCCGCAGTCGTGGCCGAGTGCTTAAGGTGATGGACTAGAAATCCATTGGGGTCTCCCCGCACAGGTTCGAATCCTGTCAACTGCGCAAACATTTTTTTCTTCTTTTTTTTTCATCTTTTTTTTTTTTTTTTTTTTGCCCTACACGAGCACGTGAACTCACGAGCACGAACACCGGACGCCGGACGGACATGGCTAGACCCTAAGGAGCTTCGCCCCTAAAAGGATGGATGAATGAAGCTTTAATGCAAAACTGGGTTGAAACTGTTTGGGGAAAACTTCCAGGCGCTCTGTTGCGACTGCCATCGCTGCTGGTACTGGACAGCTTCAGGGGTCACCTTGTCGACAGCGTGAAGCAAAAGTTGCGGGACATAAAAACAAACCTTGTTGTCATTCCGGGAGGTCTAACATCGGTTCTACAGCCCTTGGATGTGTCAATCAACAAACCGTTCAAAGACTATGTGCGTAAACTCTATGTAGAACGGATGGCCAGCGGAGAACACAGCCTCACTCCCAGTGGAAGGATAAAGAGGCCACCCATGGAAACGGTCTGCGAGTGGGTTCTAACAGTGTGGGACATGGTCTCTCCCAGCATTGTCGAGTCGAGCTTCAAGAAGACGGGACTATCAAACGCACATGACGGAACTGAAGACGATGCTATTTGGAATGCGAGTGACGACGACAACCACGATGATCGCAGCCATGCTACCAGCGACTCGGAGTAAACAAAGTAGGTGCGTTTTGTAAAATAATAAAAAAAACTTTTGCCGTTTGTATGCTTGTATTTTTACATACATTTCAGCCTTTGCAGATGTGTTATTTGGGATGTGCTCGCGAAATATCCGCGTAATTTGTGCACCCCCTTTCTGATGACAGATATTTTTTTAAAAAAAAAGTGCGCAAATTATGCGAGTAAATACGGTAGTTCTGAAAGATAGGCATGATTTTCAATTTTCTTATATGGATAATATTGCAATCACTACTGATACGTGAAAAAGACACATTGCCAGCTTTAGGAGCTTGTTCTGCAGGTTGCAGAGAAGTGTAATTTTGGTTGTTCCCCTGTGAGCTAACTAGGTCATGCTGTCAGGCAGAGAATGCAACAACCATCAAAACTTAGTTGCCTTAATCAGTGAATTCCCGCAACTTCTAACAAAAACTGACATCATTTGGTAGCCTTGCTGATGCTCTAGCGGCCACTGCCAACCTGAGAACCGGGTCAGTGCTTGGAACCACGCCGCAAGAAATGAAGGTGTTTTTCGGGATGATGATGTACATGGGTGTCCTAAAGTTTCCCAGGATTCGTATGTACTGGAACCCCAGAACACGAATCGCAGTGGTAGCAGGTGCCATGCCAATCAACAAATTTTTCAAACTCAGATCCATTGTACACATCACAGATGCAAGCACTCGGGATCCGAGTAGCACCGACAAGTTCTGGAAAGTGTGCCCACTCATCGACAAAGTGAAGCGCCACTGCTTGGAGCTTGACGTGCTTGAACACTCGAGTGTGGACAAGCAGATGATTCCATTTACGGGAAAATTTGCTACAAAGCAAGTCATCAAGTCAAAGCCAAATCCGGAAGGTGTGAAAGTGTTCGTACATTGCAACCATGACAGACTTGCCCATGATTTGGAGATCTATCAGGGAAAAGGCACAGGTGTTGACTCCACTCACGCTCACCTAGGGCTAGGGGCGTCAGTTCTAATGAGGCTCTCCGAAGCAATCCTGACGCACAAAAACCTCAATTCTTTTCGAGAACTACTTCACGTCAATCAGTCTCCTTCGAGAACTGAAAGTGCTGGGCATCCTTGCAGCAGGGACAATCGGGGCTAACTGCCTCATGGGTTGCAGCTTGAGGTCTGAAAAGGAGCGTAAAAAAGAGGCAAGAGGAAGCGTGGACGTGAAAGTCATCGAAGAAGGTGATGTCGTGCTGGAAAGTGGCTCAATAATGGTGTTGTCAACATTGCTTCAACCCAAGTCAGCGCTGGTGAAGTTGGTGTGGCTAAAAGTTGGAGTGTAGCTGCCAAAGAGAGGATTGAAATCCCCTGCCCAGAGGCAATCTTGTACTAGAGCCAATTCATGCACGTCGTGGACAAACTTGATTTTGTCATGGCACTTTACCCCATGCGTGTTAAAACCAGGAAGTGGACCGTGAGAGTCCTGTCACACTTTGTGTCGTTAGCCCTTGCAAATTTGTGGCTCGAGTATGTGCGGGACGTGAGCAACGAGGGCCTCGCACGAAGTAAGACACGCAACATGATGTCTTTTCAGACTGAAGTGGCACTAAGCCTCATCAAGCAGAACCAAGAAGTGCAAAAGAAATGAGGCCGGCCAAGCGCTGAGTCCCGAGCACCAGCCCGACAAGCTCACAACACACGACCATCGCCACCAAATGCTGAGAGGTATGATGGGATAGACCGCTGGCCCAAGCAAGTTGAGGCCCCGTTCCCTCAGAGGTGCAGGTACAATAAGTGTGCCTCCAAGACCAGAGTGTGGTGCCGCAAGTGTGATGTCTTTCTCTACATCAGTTCCAAAAATGACTTTTTTTTCTCTACATCAACCAATGATGTCACTTTTGATGCCTAAGCACTGCATGCAACACATGTTTTTGAGTAATTGAATAAATGTTTTGGACCAAAGTTCAGCCCCTAAAGGTAGCCTTGAGTAACACTGTGTACATATGAGCATGCATTCTCAGTTAATTACAATTAAGCAGAAAGAGCTAGAGTTTGTGTATTTGAAGTCATAAGGCCAGAATAATGAACTTCTGTAAAGATAAAATAATTTTGAACTGCAATGTAGAAATTCATGACCGAAAGGGTTAGGGCCTTGTGCGCAACGTCGGTAGCCACCTGGCTTCTGACCAGAGCGTGCCTTATCGTGGCCAGGGGAGGCAGCCATCTTGGTTGTCGACTCTCGCCACTCCTCTGCCCGTGTACCCCCCATTCGAGTTGACATAGGGAACTTCCCTCTGGCAGGCTCGCCCACCTCCCGGGGACGTGGCTGGAGCCACCACCGAGGGTCCTCAGGCCGACCTCAGAAAACTATTCTGCGAGACTTGAAACTGTTCAGACATGCGGCCACGTGTTCTGCTGACCCACCTCGGAGAAGGCTCTTAGGAAAGTATGGCAAGGTAAAAACCCGCTCCTACTTGTCGTTACTAGTCTTATTGTGTCTGTATTTAAGGGAGGAAGTGGGTTCTCAAAACTTATTTTTTGTTTATTGGTCTATCTCAATGATTTTTTGCACAGACATGCAGTTTATTGTGCTGATTTCATAACTGCAATCAGATTTCAGATATCTCTTCTTTGTCAAAAGTTACCAACAAAATAAAATAAAACCAGCCAATCAGAACAAAATTCTGTGAGATTGACTTCCGGTAAGCGGACTGAATGAAATTCGGTACTCTGGGAACATTCAGTGACTCAAGACAAGACCAACCACTGCAGTGCTCGGGGACACAAAGGTACTGTTTTCATCCCTCATCGCATTCCTCCAGTCCTCCGGGATTGAGAAGCTCCTTTAACCATCGTCACCCCACCTCATTCTCCCCTTTCTCTCACCCTCCACACCAAGTGAGGCAATAATGGGACATATGTTGCATTTAGCTATAATAGATGCCAAGGAAGAAACAGCAGGAGTTCCCACCGTTCTCAAGAAGTGCTGCACAATTGTTGGTCATTTCAAACACAGTGCCCAAGCTGCGGCAAGACTGTAGGATTGCCAGCGACGGATGGAGCTATCTGTTTTGGAACTTATTCAAGACATGGAGACAAGGTGGAACAGTGAGCATGATATTCTCTTGCATCTTGTGCAGCTGAAAGAAGCAGTCTGTTTAGAGCTTGCCACCTCTGAGACGAATGTGCCCAACCTGACACCACAGGAGTGGAAAGCAGTGGCTGGGCTCGTCAAAGCCGTTGAACCCATCGCGTCGGCGACCACAGACCTTAGTGGCCAGAAGTGTGCAACTTTGTTGTCAGAAGTACCATTTCTCTGTGGAACACAAATGGTCCTGAAAGACTGCATTGCAGCGGATGATGACACCTCAGAGTTTGCAAGAAACTTGCTGAAGAGCATGAGGACAAGGTTTCCAGGGCAGAATGAGCTAAAGGAGTATGTGTTGGCAACTGCCTGTGACCTCTTTTGTGCTCAAACGTTCCAGGGAACAAGGCTGTTGGAGCTTGCAAGAACTGAGTTGCAGAGCTCTCCAGGAGGAGCATCAAGTGACTGTACTGAAGCGTCAATATCTACAGCTCACAAGGAGCGCATCAGCAGTATCTGGGACAGCATTGAGAAGCTGGCCACATCATCAGAAAGAAAACAATCCTCCCAAACAGCCAACATCGAGGAGTTTCAGTGGTACCTTCTAGAGCCCACTTGCAGAAGGACCAACACCCTCCAACATTCTGGAAAGAAACAGGCAAGCAACACTTCCCAGGACTGTGCAAGATGGTCATGAAGTACATGGGCATTCCAGCAACGAGTGTACCAAGCAAAAAGTTGTTTTCAACGGCTGGCAACATAGTTACAGCCCGGTGGGAGAAGTTGGCCCCAGTTCCCGTACAACAGCTGCTTTTTTTGCAGGAGAAAATGTAAATATTTGAGCTCCTGTTAAATAAATTTGTTACTCAATATTCGACTCAATATTTCGCTTTTTTTTTTTTCTTGATTCGATACGGTACTTGATTGGAGACTTACTATTCGGTATTCGCACACCCCCAATACTAATAGAGAGCACATGGCTAGGTTGGCTCACGTCAAACCATGATGCATGACTACTATGGTTGACAACTGCCTGGAAAACGTGGACCTGTGGTGCGACTTGGTACGTGCGATCCAGGAGTGTGAATTTAACCTGTGTGGTTTCCTGCGGGGGAGGCTCTCGAGCCCCATGGATTACAAAAGAGCATGTCCGTGCTGCTCAGACGAAGCGGGCACTTTTCAAGCGTGCAGCCTTCTGCAGTGCGCTGAGACACTCCCGCGAGCAAAGGCACTACAACACCCCCTGAAGGCCGACCTACATGCTGCTGAATTTGCATGTGCCATTCCCATTGCATTTCGAGCATGGAAGGAACCTAAGGTTTCCTGTCAGCAAGTCACAAGTTATGCGACAGGATTCGACCTTCACCTCCAATGGCAGGATAGTCTGCCCATCTAGGGAGATTGTTAACATGTTTGGTAACCTGTTCGCCTAAGCATTCACACCTGTTTTTACCCCTTCCCTACCTCCCTGCCACAACAGAGAAATGAACTTGCTGTCTAACCCCTGATGTCCTCTCATCTCTCTTTCTCACTTCCCCAGACCTCGAGAAGGCTGTACGCTGCATCAAACCGTCCTCTTCCACTGGTCCCGACGGAATCCCTCCCATCTTCCTCAAGAAGATCCAACCCTACATTCTCTCGTCCTACTTGTTATTTACCAATCTCTTTAGGATAACTCTGTCCTACCAGATTGCTGGCAGCAGGCCCTGGTCACCCCTGTCTTTAAGGGTGTGTCTACCCTGTCTTTTTCTTTTCCTTTCAAAAATACAGATGGCGAGCAACATCTGGCGGATCTCTCGCGCCATCTAGAAGTCACTAACTCAGCCACGCTTTGCGAGTGGTGTGAACCACTCTGCAGGCTCTGCCGTGTTTTTTTATGAAAAAAGTAGACCCCTCAAACATGTGACACAAGAACTTTTTCCCTCTCTCGCGTGCGTTTGCTGCTTGGTGTGGATTCAAGTGTGTATGCTGCTGAGTGCGCAAGCTGGTAAAACGCAATGTTGTTACGGTTGCTGACGGGCATCTTCAGCCACCACGCGCATCGGCGTCTGCGCTGTGCAGTTGTGTGGGTGACACTTGCAGCTCCTCAGAAATAGAGTGCCTGGAAATCTGTCTGTGAGAATGGGGTACATTCTTTTTTGTATCAAGTGCCACTTAGCAGAAACAAAAATGATTGATATGCAAGATGTTACCACTCAAAAAAAAGTCATGTGTGTATAAGGACACTACTTGAAGGCTTTGTTGTTTTACGGCCGATCGCACGCGATCTGTGTGTGGGCAGTTGTAAATATTACTGGTTTGGGCATAGGCTTTCAAGTTGCGGGATAGCTGCCGCATGACTGTCCAGAAAAACAAAATAAAAAGTTTGATCCCTCTTTTACGATGTCACTTTCAAGCTTCGATTTTGATCTCCAGTGACATACGGTATCACTCTTTCTGGATCAAACTTTGCACGAACGACTGAGTCAGTTTGTCATGTTATTTTGGTCAGTACTACATACCGAATGAAGAGATTGCTCCTCACGCAAATATGTCGCTCATTGAAGCGTGTTGAAGGGGCGCAGAAACAACCTATTTGGTAATCGTTGAAGGCACGCAAACGTCGGTTGGTAAAATGTCAGTTTGACGCAATGATGTATTTTTACTAATCTGTCTACCTGCTTGAACACATGACATGGTTGGTTCTGTTGGTAACTGTAGGTGGGCTGAAACTACAGGTTAGATAACTTTCTTCCAATGCATGAATAAATAATTGGTGTCTCTTTCTGTGCTGTGCAAGAATCGCTGCGGTCAAAAAAGATTTCACGTTAGCGTTGTGTGTGGGGGTGCCCAGCATGCTGACCCACGGTTGCATCGTCTGTGCACTGCATGTGTTCAGATAAAATGTTTGAAATCGCTTTCCAGATCGATATAATATGTACACGTTGCTACTGTTCGTTAATTACTGGACGTAAATGTAGCCGTTTGTAACCACATTTTTTTCTGCTCTTCCAACTAAAATAATTTTCGTTAACAAATTTGAAAATCACCTGCTATCATTAGTACCAACAGGTCGATCTCACTAAGCGTTCCACGCATGTGTGACGGCGCCATAACCGTAGGTCATAGGAGGCAGGCACCAGTTCACGAGACAACTCATGCCGCTTCATGTGTGCACAAGCCACAGCAAATTAATCACTCAAGCAGAAAGACTATAATTCCCATGACGCATGGCGGCCTCAGTGACGTAATGAAACTGGCTGTGAGATCATCCCATTTCAAACACAAAGCGCATCACAAAAGCTGTTGTATGTTGTTTCAAAAGACGGACTACTTCAGCGCATCGCAGACTTCCGGAACATCATTACTGGGAAAATTCCGAGGTTATGGCGCCCTTCAATTCAATGTAACTCGTGCACAATTATGTCGCACAAAGCTCAAGCCAGACGCGCAAGGCATAATTCAGCAGCCTCGCACAGTGCCCACTGCCATCAGAGACAAGCTCAAGAGTCACCTACACGAACATGTGGAAGGCTGAGTGATTGCCCCTGTGACAGAACCGACCCGAGCGTGTTCACCCGGCAGTGGTAGTAAAAACGAAAGTGGAGCTCCGACTGCGCCTCAATCCTCAAGAGCTCAACAAGGTCCTCGTGCGGAAGACTTACTGCCTGCCGTCGTTGGAGGACTTCATTCTGATAAAACCAGTTTCTATTATAAGTTTGCTACCTTGCTAAGATTAGTATGATTTATTCTGAACAAATTGTGGAGTTGTTCACTATCTCGCAAAACAGATGTCCGTTCCTTCGTGTGATAGCTATTGGAGAAACCCTGGTAGCCTCTGCAGTAATGTTTTTTAACCAACTGCATTCTGCCATTTCGTTTTATTTTGCCATGACGCATGGCGGCCTCAGTGACGTAATGAAACTGGCTGTGAGATCATCCCATTTCAAACACAAAGCGCATCACAAAAGCTGTTGTATGTTGTTTCAAAAGACGGACTACTCCAGCGCATCGCAGACTTCCGGAACATCATTACTGGGAAAATTCCGAGGTTATGGCGCCCTTCAATTCAATGTAACTCGTGCACAATTATGTCGCACAAAGCTCAAGCCAGACGCGCAAGGCATAATTCAGCAGCCTCGCACAGTGCCCACTGCCATCAGAGACAAGCTCAAGAGTCACCTACACGAACATGTGGAAGGCTGAGTGATTGCCCCTGTGACAGAACCGACCGAGCGTGTTCACCCGGCAGTGGTAGTAAAAACGAAAGTGGAGCTCCGACTGCGCCTCAATCCTCAAGAGCTCAACAAGGTCCTCGTGCGGAAGACTTACTGCCTGCCGTCGTTGGAGGACTTCATCTGATTAAAACAGTTTCTATTATAAGTTTGCTACCTTGCTAAGATTAGTATGATTTCTTCTGAACAAATTGTGGAGTTGTTCACTATCTCGCAAAACAGATGTCCGTTCCTTCGTGTGATAGCTATTGGAGAAACCCTGGTAGCCTCTGCAGTAATGTTTTTAACCAACTGCATTCTGCCTTTTCGTTTTATTTTGCAGGCTTCCGTGGCTCAAGACGGAGTCCCTCGATTACTTCAAGACTTGGAAGCAAGGCACATCACACAAGCTGCAGTTTCTCTCTCAGGAAACATATGCAGAAATAAGAGTAACAACAGTGTGCACTGTAACAGTGTGCACTGTTCTGTGCACAAGGCACCTCCTGGATTCAGGATTTCAATTGTTCTGACTGCCAAGTTTTCAAGTGACGACGTTGAGTCACTGTTCTCAACCATCAGGCAGCTGAATGGGTCAAATGACCAAACAGATGCCTACGCAGCCCTGTCAGCTCTTCAAAAAATCCTGGCAACCGGCATCATTCATTCTTTGGCTAGTGGAAAAGTTGGAAGTGTAGTGGGCTCTCTGGGAGAGGCAACAAAGCTCCCTTCTCTGGCTTTGAAGCAAGTCGCTACTGTCAAGGACCTTGGCAAGCTCCTGCTCCCTCACCTTCCCAGATTGGAGCACTATCCAGGCATAATATAAAAAAAAAACAATGTTTATAAGCAAGCAAACATTCTGGCAAGACCACTGCTGGGATAAAATATGAAAGTTTTGACCGAATTTCTCAAGACCAAGGCTCTCATTAGCTACTACAGATCGGCATCTTGAAATTCGAATGCACGTTGCAAAGAACGT
>JABSTQ010000765.1:0-62718 GCA_013358835.2 Ixodes persulcatus
AGATGGGGCCTGCCAATGTCTTTGCTGGAACTGGCAGACCGCTCCAAGCAGCACCTCAGCCAACCGCAACAAGAGTCCCTCTTGAATTTAATAAACGTCTACAGAGATGTCTTCGCTTGCTCCCCATCAGAGATCGGGCGCACGAGTGCTGCTCACCACCACATAGATACTGGTGACGCTATTCCGATCAAGCAAGCACCTCGGAGAATTCCGCTCGCTAAGAGGAATGAGGTCACTCAGATGGTCCAGGATATGCGAAAACAGGACATCATTGAGCCCTCATCTAGTCCACGGGTCTCACCTGTAGTATTGGTAAAGAAGAAAGATGGGAGCACGAGGTTTTGCGTGGATTATCGTAGACTGAACAACGTCACGAAAAAGGACTCCTACCCTCTTCCTAGGATCGACGACACATTTGATTCAATGGCCGGTGCCACCTGGTTTTCTACGCTTGATCTCAGGAGTGGCTATTGGCAAGTTGAGATGAAACCCTCAGACCGTGAGAAGACAGCGTTTACCACAGGCGATGGTTTGTGGCAATTCAAGGTAATGCCATTTGGCCTTTGCAACGCGCCAGCGACTTTCGAGCGCCTTATGGACAAGGTTCTTCAAGGCTTGCCCCTCAATGTGTGTCTGGTATACCTTGATGACATATTGGTGCACGGAAAGACTTTTGAAGCTGCTCTTCATCATCTGTCAGACGTCTTTGAGCGCCTAAGAAAAGCGAACCTAAAATTGAATCCCAAAAAATGCTCGCTATTCCAGAAAAGAGTTCGGTACTTAGGCCACATTGTCTCTGAGAATGGGATGGAGACAGACCCCGACAAGACGGACTGTATTCGAAACTGGCCCCAACCACACAGTCATCGTGAACTCAAGAGTTTCTTAGGCCTATGTACCTACTACCGACGTTTTGTCAAAAACTTTGCTACCATGGCCAAACCACTCTACACGTTGACAGAACAGAACACGAAATTTCACTGGAACATGCAAGCTGAGGAGGCTTTTCTTCAACTCAAGAATACCCTTACTTCACGTCCTATTCTCGGATTTCCCCATCCGAATTGTCAGTTCGTCCTGGACACGGATGCAAGTAACGTTGGTGTGGGTGCAGTCCTGTCACAGTTAGAGGATGGAACTGAACGGGTAATTGCGTACTACAGCCAGGTATTAAAGAAAGCGGAACTGAACTACTGCGTCACAAGAAAGAAACTGTTGGCCGTAGTTAAAGCTGTAGGACATTTGCACCATTACCTCTACGGCAAGCACTTCCTCTTAAGGACCGATCACGCGTCCCTCACCTGGCTTTTGAATTTTAAGAACCCTGAAGGACAAGTTGCAAGGTGGCTGGAGCGTTTACAACAGTACCAATTTAATGTCCAACACAGAGCTGGTAGGAAACACATGAACGCCGATGCACTCTCGCGAAGGCCTTGCTCACGAAAAGATTGCCACCCGTGTCTTGATGCTGAAGCGCACTCCGACCTCAACAGCACGAATCCACCGTCTCAGTCAACGGTCACGCGACAGGCGGTGATCACGCGTCCATTAACCGATGAAAATCCCACTTCTGACACCAGTTGTTATGGCAGAAGGCAATTCGAAGGCTTTGTTTCGTCAGGTTCGCCGTCAGCCTTTAATGGCGTCCATTCCCCAACAGGCACACACTAATCTTCTTCTTCCTTGCTGTATTTGCAAGTCTTCGTTTTGCACAACACTCTTTACGGTGTGAGTCTTCGTCTTGCACAACACATTACCATAACAATATTAATTGGCATTTAAGATAACTGGTCTGAATTATTTTTCTAACACTTTTTATTAAAAAGAGAAACAAAAGCGTTGCATTATGTACTTTTTACATAGAGTGCTGCGTAAACTGAAATATTATATCGGTTAAGCCATAAACACTTTGCGAACTTGTCCTGGCTCTGTGGAATTAGGGAAAGGACTCGTTGTTTTTTAGAGTAACAGAACATGGTTTATTTCTAGTGAAAACTCATTTAAGTAAAGTTAGCGAAGGCACGTCCGCCTTCGACTGTCGTTCGAACAAGAAGGGAAAAGTCGCCCGCACCAAGCGTCGGTCCAAGAGGGGGGCTCGTCATTTATGACCCCACGGTGGGGCGCACTCTCCCCGCGGCTCCCCGTCCCTCTCCGCCGTTTCCTGGAAAGGGGCTGGTGCCTCGGTTTCGGCTCGTCTTCGAAGTCGTTTTCCCTTCGCTGGTCCCGGCTCGGGCATCTCCAAGTTCTCTTCTTTTTATTTTACAACAGGCTCAGCAATATTACAGCGTCGTCATAGTGGGTTCACATCTGACCATGTTAAGATCCCTGGTAATCTACCAACATCGTAGTGCCTACAAGCGGCCTATTCGTTCAATGAGTCTTTAACTAGAGAAAACAGCCATGGCAAGACTGTATACAAAGATACAAGTGAATCGATGTTTGCATTAACGGTCAAGAAACTCTTGAAGAATCTGATTTTACATCGGTTTCCAGCTTTCATTCTGTTGCTTTTGTTTCACGGCTGGGGCTTGCGACCCTCCGCACTGGTTTCTCGTTAATTTACTTTATTTTAAGGACACTTTTATACTCCAGACAGTTCTTCCTCTCGGCCTGTATTATCTACCTTGTTCGCAATGACCTCAATGATATTCGCGTATCAGATTGTTTATGATCTCTTTAGTTCATTTCAGTCGTGATATTCACGCTCATGTTTTATTCAGGGGTATTTACAATGGATGTATAAATTTTGAATTGGTAGTCCGTCTTTCTAAGAAAATATTCTTCGAATAAGAAGGTCTTGTGAAGTATATATTCTGCTGGTACGTAAATACGTTTAAGGGAATAGTGTGTTAATTATAAGCTATAAAATAAAAAAATAAATATGTGCAACTTATGCCCATAATGTAAAACACGAAGAAAAACAAACGACATAAATTTGAATGAGTACAATTGTTTATTTGCGCACTTTTTTTTCTAGGTAAATGAACTAAGACCTAAACCAAATGTTATGCGAGTTAAGCGCAAAATTTAAATATCACGTCTCGAATGAAACAAAGGGGGGAAATTTGTGTAATCAATCCTCGTAGTGTACGGAAAAAGATCTATTTTATAATAAAATGTATAGTTGACATTTATAACAATAAAATAATAATGAATAGTGATACATTTTTAAAGGAATCATTATATATAAGGAAGAACGGAGAACCCGAGCGGAATCGGGCGGTACTCCGCTCACGTGCATGTGTTTTATTTCCTTTCTTTTTTCCCCGAGAATTATAGAAGGGACGGATAGTCATCCCGAAAATGTATTCTTGCGTGTTTTTGTTTTTTTTTAATATTGGAGTGGCATATTATACTCATTCACAATTTTTTTTTTACTTCAAGTATCGGTCATTTAGAGGTCGACACGCATCTACTTTTTCAACAGACTCCCCCTGTAGACGAATGCCATTGCATCACCTGCGTGGCAGCCCTGATGGCCTGCTGTAACTATATTTGAGAGTGCCTCACACCAACGATTGGACACCAACGATTGGTCATCTTATAAATGACCGCGAAATGGCGTCCTTGTAGGGTTTTTCATGCCACTCATCTGATGAGAACCAGAGGGTGCCCGGTCAGGCCATACCCATGCAGGACCAAACGTCCGGCTGGTCCGACGACATGTCAGAAAAATAGCCAAAGCTCACGGGAATGCACACGACGCAGTGATTGCGCGGCGCCCAGTCACAGCGTCGTGTCCATTCACGTGAGGCCGTTATTGCCGTCGTCTGATCGAAATCAGCCGTCTCTTTGGCACGCCGTACGAGCAGTCGGACGTTTGATTGCGCATGGGTATGGCCGGGCCGTACCCCCAGCAGTCATTACATCACGGTAGGCATGAACAAAAGTCCTGCGGGGACGCCATTTTGCGGTCATTTATATGCTGGAATGAGCTATGTTGTAGTGGGTGTGAGGTGCACCCAAGAAATGATTCCAGTAAAGCATGGAGAGGTTGCCACACAGGTGGTGCAAGGTGATTCGGGTTCATTAGCCTGTCGAAAAGGTGGACGTATGTGCCGATTGCTAAGTGAACGGTATATCGTTAAAGGAGCTGTGCAACGATTTTAACGTTGAAAGAATTGGCATCTTCTGCTTTTGATACTGTTCACCTTGTCACAAATAACAGAAAACACACCTCCTTTCATCGAAATGTTGCGTTTTCGCCGCGTAATCGCGAGGTAAAAATTAGAATATCCCCCGACCTGCAGCCGCGAGCGGCCGTCATGGGAAACACGCGGCGTGACGTCACTTGGGAAGTTGTAAAAAAGGTAGCAAGTTCTGCAAATACCTGCTCGATAAAGGGTATTTTTTCTATAAATATTGTCGTCCCAACAACATAAATGCTTCAAAAACGTAGTATCATTGACAAAATGTTTATTATACATAGAGTGTTTTAGTGGCGCCATCTACCCGAGGTCAACAAAACCGTCAGCTCGAGCAGCGTCAGCGGCTAGCACGAGGAGCCGAACGAGCGCGTTGGTTTGGTTTTCCGCCGTGTCGATCTCAACTTCGAACGCCGCCGCTCGGCAATGCCGACCGGGTGCTCTGTTCCCCTGTGTCCTAACCGGACTCCACAGAGTCCTCTTGTCCGTGCTAAAAAGCTCCTGTTCCATCGTTTACCGCGCGAAGAACCTCTCGGGGGTGAGTGGTGTGGAAGGATTAGTAGAAGGGACCCCGGACAGGCAGACATGCGCGTGTACGGAGAAGCTCACGCCTCGACGAGTACGGAGCCCCGGCTGCCTCGCGCGGCGCCGGCCCGCGGGAGCGCGCACGACGCCGCTCCGTTCAAATACCCACGGAGCTCCCGATGACAATTTAGGCCTAGCGACGAGTACGGAGCCCCGGCTGCCTCGCGTGGCGACGGCGGCGACGGCCCGCGGGAGCGAGAACGAGCGCAGAACCCCCGCAGGCCCTGCCCCTGAGGAGACTCCGCCTTATTACAGGCCAGCGACATCAATACCGACCCTTCTCTGCAGCAGACGCACTCTTTAGGCGTCGGCATGATGGCGCACCTCTTGCACGAGCACCTGAGATCGGAATAAGCCAGTGTCAGACAAAAGCTACCATGCCGTCGTGGTCAGCCGCCACGAATCTGGGTCTGGAGTAGGACTGGGGCTTTCGTCGAGCACCGCTCGCGCGTCCTCTTCACTCGGACACTTGGACGGCGTCCCCGCGTACGGAACGAGTCCCAGTGACTCGCTGTACTCCAGCATCTGGAGCTCGACCTCGTTGAGCTCACAGGTTGAGCTCGCGTCTCCAGCAGCCGGTGGCCATGTTCATCGCGTGTCGCAAGCATGTGGTGACGCGGTCACGTGGTCATGAGCGGATGAGTTCTCGCCGCTCACTCATGGCGTTAGAGAGAGGAATTTACCGGAACCCCGCGCCTACTCAGGTGACGTCACTGCGCACGTGACCCGGAAGACGATGTATGAGTTGAGAGGCGGCAAAAACCTGGATCTTTCTCATTTTTTCAAATAAAAACTAGGGTATCCAGGCAAAATCTGTTTTCTGTAGTTCACTGCAGAAATGTCAGGCATCAACTTCCACAATTATTTAAGCGAAGCCCTGAAATTGTTGCACAGCTCCTTTAAGGGCTGGGGACTGACAGGCTGGAGACCGGGTTTAGACTATGAGGATAACGATGTTTAATGAAACGTGATTAGATGATGGTCCCGTTGGTCTGTCCCATCTTGTTTCCCCTAGGGTGCCTTTATGTGCGCTTTGCTTGGGGTGATGACATCTGGCCATTTTGTTTCGAACGCTTATGTATGTTTTTTGTTCGGAAGCGCGTGAAAGGGCGTGTCCCTGCACGCGCTCGTGGCGCTGACTGTGCTACGGCGACATTTTGTTCCCTGCGATTTCTTTGTATATTCCCCGTGAGCGCGTGCTGTCGGCATCGGGTACTACAAACGATGGCATCACCCTAAACAGAAGGACATTGAGGCACTCTAGTTTCCCCCACGCAAGTCCGCGTGACCCCCTTATATACCCGCAATGACGTCATGATCTTGCGTCATCGGCGGGATCGTGGTGTGATTGGAGGTGGCTGTCGGCATCAATGAAAATGAGACCCAACAAAACAGCCCCTGTCATTAGCCCGGAGCTGCTTCTGCTGCGCAGAAGCAGCTTTTTTTATGCGACAGAAAGAAGAAGACGAAGACAAATTCACGTTGGTCATTTTGTAAGACGTACAAAAGCCTTTGTTCTGGGTCTTCGAGGGAGTCTCTGTCGAGCAATGGCGTTGCGGACCGTCCCGGTAAGTGCGCCAAAGAAGGAGCGCGGCCTTGCCGGGGTTTGGAACGTAACAACTTCCCCGGCGGCAGGGTGGTCTCATTCAATAGTACCAGTTTACAACTGGCTGATAAAAATACCTCAGGAACGCCGCGACGGGCATCCTGAACAAACGAAAGAACACAGACCAAGACAGCAGGAAACAGACACCAGACTGGAACCCCACGAGCCGCCAAGCCTTCGGTTTGTACCTGTTGTGCCCCTCACGCGTTGTTTTTTTGAAAATATGTATTCTACATGGTGTCGACAATATAGTGATCAGTAGTTAAGTGTTCCGAAAGGACGGCGCTCCTCATCCGCAACCCGATGCGATCATCAGACAGAACCAAAGCTTAAGAACCTACACAGTTTCCAAGTTATCATTTGCTTTAAAGAAGAGTTCGCTTGTGATTTCAAGGTCGAAAATTGTTAGAAAATATTATTAAGATGATATGTACTCTCTGTTGCTAATTCCCCAGATTTAGCAGTGTACTACAAGTGGAATGATTTTACGCATTTAAAAATAACGCTCCATTGCCTTCTAAACAGGTTCATTCTAAGTCTGGATCGGAACCGTTCCTAAACAAACCATGTTCAAATTAGAACGCAGCTCTTAGGCGCCCGTTTCGGGCTTGAACGGCGTCGCTGGCGGCGTCGGCGTAACCGCGCGTTGCATTATGGGAAACGTCTCATAATGCAACGCCCGGAACTCGTGACGTCACACGTGACGTCACAAGTGACGTCACTAGGGTCACGAGGGTCCCGCGCGTTGCATTATGGGAAACGTCCCATGATGCAACGCGCGGGGAGGAGGAGGAGGGAGTAGGGGGAAGGGAGGAGCAACACCTCCTAGAAATAAGGCCGTCGCGCTCTTCTCGTGACGTCGCGAAGGAAGGCCATCGGGGGCGCGCGTCAAAGCGAAGGCAACGCGCGTGGATCGACCGTCGTAACGCGCTTTCAGTCACATACGCGTGCCTTATTAGCTAAAATGAAAGCTGCACATAGCAACGGGGCTAGAAAACATTTTATTACACGGGCAAAATATTACAGAACTAAATAATCGGTACGAAATGGCACGAGGTATGCGTAGAAGACGTCTATAGAAAAATGTGATTGTTTTAAGTCGAAAACATTGGGTCACTCAATTATTGCTGTAGGAACTCATAGTTTATACAGAAATACTTCGACGAAATGGTGAGACACGCAGTGATTGGACACAGCAATACAGATCAGTTAAAAATCAGGTAGGCGTGGCCAACCCGGACACGTCTCGACAAGTGTCCCTTACGATCATGCACGCGATGCTATCGCGTGCAGTCACGGAATTAAAATTAATGTAATTTCGATCGAATGACAATGTGGAGTCACAAATCAGCTTGCGACGCTCGTATAATCACTCGAAACAGCGAGCTGATTAAATCCCGTGTTATTTAATCAAAATATAATAACTTTTCCGTGTGGCAGGGGTACTAAACTTACTCTTTACAGTCAACTGATTTACTTCTCCCTACGGGCTCGAGCTGCCTAAGAACAAAATATAACATATTTTGTATACAATAATACTATTACCTTAATACAGTTAATATTCGAGTATACACGCGGTAAAGGCAATCAAATACCATTAGTATAAATAAACACATAAGCACAAACAACGCACTTTCAATAATCACAAAACATGTTATTTACCTTCCAGTGAAAACTAGAATATTACACACGCATATTTACAAAAGTCGACGCAATAGCAAACGGATAACGACGAAGAACAAGATTCCATTCTATCACAAGATTAAAAAAAAAAAAATCGACTGCAGCACTTTTTTGCGTCTTACATGACCAAGAAAGCCCGTAAATAAGTTGTTCCTCACCTGTCGATCGTATCCATACCTCCCACAAGATCCATCACGAAAACATATGAACACGAACTTCAAGAAGTCTCTCTGTGTGGAGGGAGAGGACATCGGCCAGTGTCATCGTTGACTAGTTGCCACACACGTCACTCAAACCATAGCAGGACTTGTTTCGCGAATCCATGTAAATGCCGTAGTATGAAGCGAACACAAAAAAAAAAAACTACTCGAGTCTGCGGTGACGACTAAAAAGGACGACGGGTAGGAGGATCGAAAGAACCACACACACACACATACGAGAGCAGCGGCAGCAGTGTGGGACGAGAGGCTTAACATTGTCGACCTATCTCTTGCTCGTGTGCGTCCCTGCGGCGATGACTGGATTTTTCTTCGGTTTCCCTCCCTTCTGAAATGTCTCAGCATTCCTTTTCAGACAGTCAGCAGCTCACACACAACGTAAATTGACCAGAATCGGAGCCTGTATGAGGGAAGATAATCGGAGCCGGTTCTTTCCAAAAGTGTGGGGAGCTGCGGGACTGCACGTAGTCCCGCGGTTACGGGGATACTCATAAATATAAATTTGGTACTTTTAACCTTGGTAACGCGTTGTGTATTACGTTTATATTATATATATATAATAAATTGTACAAGACTGCGCTTTTAAAACGTATATTAATGTCGGATAAACGCGCACGAACACCACCGCCCCACTCGAGAAGAAACATTTTTTTCACGTCGATAGACATTTTCTCACGTAGTTGCGCCATGGCCTTCCTTCCTCCGAAATTGTGACGTAACCACTCTGAGCGCTACAGCCTTATTTCTAGGAGGTGTTGGGAGGAGGAGGAGGAAGAAGGAGGGAAGGGGAGGGGAGGAGAAGGGAAGAGGGGAGAAGGAGGGATGAGGAGGAAGAGAGGAGGGAGGAAGACAGGAGAAGGAGGGAATAGGACAGCAGGAGGAGGACAAGGAGGTGTACGGGTCTGTGCCAGACCCGTACTCCTCCTCCTACTCATCCCACAGACCCGTACATTGGTACGGGTCTGTGCTGTACCCATCGGTCTCTGTGGCACGTCAGATAAAGTTGGTAAATTGTGTGCCTCCAAGGTCTGCAACGGCTTGCTCGTGGTAGCTCTGTATCTCTCGCCTACGGTACTCACTGAATATTTTGCGCAAGACAAAAAATAACTTCTAACCGACCATGCAGGAAAACACTCCATTGGCCCCGAGTCACGTGCCCTCGCTGTTCTGCTGTGCCATCTCGGGGGAGTACGCTCAAGACTAATGCTGAGGAAATCAAAAACGTCGAGCAGTCTTCGACAGAGCCGACAGCAAGTAGGATGACATCGAGAGTATCACCTGCTTCGTCAAAGTGTTAACTTTAACGCTGTCTCGTTCTCCCGCCTTGATCCTGCTGTCCTGTTTCCTGGCACCGGCAGAACTTAGACTGAGTGGGGCTTCCAGATGTGAGCACTATATTTCGTTTCTCCGGACAAGCGGTGAGCAAGAATATCAGAATATATATATATATATATATATATATATATATATATATATATATATATATATATATATATATATATATATATATATATATATATATATATACAGGGTGTTTTTTTTTAAGCTTAACAAAATTTGTTTTAAAAAATCGTGAGAGCTACATTAATGCGGTCTGTGCAGATGAGTTAGACGGCCAGGGGGACATATTATAGGAGGCTAATCGTAACGATCAGTCGGCTAATTAGTTAAAAATCGTTAATTAACTTTTTAATTAATGAAAATAGACATATAGTTCCAATTAGAAACTTCCCCAGCGTCATCGAAAACCACTAAATCAGTAATTTTCAGAAAGACTTTGAGCGCGTGAGAAGCGTAGTAGTGCACTAAAGTTAGCACTCGTGGAGCACGTACAAAGCTAGCGGTTGCGATAAGGCGCCCGCGCAATTTTTCCGTCGCTTATCTAGCCCCAGCCTTGTACCTGCTCCACGAGCGGTAACTTTCGTGCACTACTAAGCTTCTCACACGTTCAAAGTCTTTCTGAAAATTACTGATTTAGTGGTTTTCGACGACGATGAGCAAATTTCTAATTGGAACTATATGTCTTTTTTTATGAATTAAAAAGTTAATTAACGAATTTTATCTAATTAGCCCATTATACTATGTCCCCTGGCCTTGTAACTCACCTGCGCAGACCGCATTAACCTAGCTTTCATGGTTTGTTTTTAAAAATTCTGTTAAGCTTAAAAAAAACACCCTGTATATATATATATATATATATATATATATAATAATATATATATATATAATAATATATATACTTCTCAGATTGTTTGGCAAGGTATATCGCAAGATCAAAATACCTCAAGAGAGGAGCAGCAGGAGGAGGAGAGGAGGAGGAGAGGGTACGGATGAGGAAAAGACATACCCTCCCTGCAGAACCCCCCCCCCCCCTCCTCCTCCTCAAGAGCTGCGCTCTAATTCGGCGTTTCAGGAAGCTGCAAACGTCTTTCATTTTTAATTAACACAACAGAAAACTGACGTTAAACCTTAAAATCCTAAATACATACATATGTGCGTCATATTCTTAAGGCATTGTGAGCAAAACTTTATCTATATATTACAATATACTTTCCTATTGCCAAACGCAACGTGCAGTAATCTGGTATCTTTAGTCGAACGTGGAAGGATATAAATTTAGACACGTGACTTGTTGCCGGGGTCTTTGTTGGCGACTTCTGTCGAGTTTGTAAATAACTACATGCATTCTCACGCTGTCTCACTGCGCCTATTTTAATTAAGGTTTATTTTATTTGCTCCAGGATTTTACACTTTTAAAACGGACTTCGAGTACCTTTTAGGTTTTCAATTATGTCCTGAGTGACGTGTGTTTGAAACGGCGCTTTTTCTCTTTCGGCACATGAGTGAAATGTGAACTGGCCGATGGTAGATAAAACGTGTGATGCGCTTACACGACTCAGATCCTTTCGTGGCCGTCTGGACGGCATTTGCATCCTTCTTTTGCGTGTCCTTTAGCTCCGCCAATTTACGTCGTGACTTCGTTTTACTTGCCTTGGACCTTTTGTATGTTTCTTCCGGTTTCCTAAAATTGAAAGGTCATCTTGGCGGATTTGCTGGTGCCGCAATTCGTATCCATCGGCAAGCTCAGTGGCCTTTTCAGCAGGCGTCACATCTCATAGGTGTTAAACCCAATCCACCACAGGTAGCGGAATACTCCAGAAAAGGTGTCATAAAAAAAACACACCTGAACTTCATCGTGATCGTCAAAAACATCGGCGCGTTTCAGCCATTCCACCACGCCAGCTCGCAAGGTCTAAGCGAAGTCAGCGTAAAACCGGTTGCCTATTTTTTTTTTTTTTTGCAGTTGTCAGCTTCAGGTTGAAGGCCTCCGCGGAAAATCTGCATTTTTTTAGGAGGCTCTCCTTCACGCACTCGTATTAATGAAATTGTTTGCTTCTTAGTCTAGCCATAACTTCCGCGACTTTCAGGGTAGCAGCGTCAGAAGACGAAATAGCCATGACTCCTTTGGAAATTACATGTGTTTGCAGACTCGCTCAAGATTAGCAAGAAATAATCGGATGTCATCTTGAACATTAAAGGGCTAAATCAGCTCACCGACCTGAGAAACGTCATGCCGCCGCCAATACGAATAACTTGGGCACCTGATGCCGCGAGCTCTAGATCGCGTCAGTGCAGAGGCCAGATTCACAAAACCATGTTACGCCGAAAGAGTGCGTAAGACAAAACGTGAGAACAAATTCGTATTCACGAAACGAAATTATCGTAAGTTTTGCTCAGGTTACGACGGAATCCTACGACGATCAACTCAGCATGGACGACAGCGTCGCTCAGTTACTTGGTCGCGACGACCAGCGGACGTTTATTTTTGTACGTGCTCTTCTCACGCGTCAGGACTACAAGCAGCAAGAAAAAAGTAAAAAGTACTTGAAATAAACCACGACGAACAAGAACGCTGGATCCACAAACACCCGGGAAATGCTCCAACGGCCACGATTCCACTGACCCCGTCCAAGCGAGCTCGGCAGATAGGCCTAGCAGCGGCGCAGCGGTGCTCCGACGGTCCTTGGCCAAGACCGTCTGCTCACGACCGGCTGGCGTGCTGAATGGAATATGCCCGCGCGACCCTTGTGAACCCTTCAATCTTTTCCTCTTGTCATCGCCTCGTTTTCCGAGGCAGCGGCGACTCTTGCCGGTGAAAAAGCGGTGAAAAGTCTCCGACAGACGCAGGAAGGTAAAGCAGCCATCGCTTTGACTAGCAGACGTAAAGCAGACGACGTTAACTGCACCAACCCTCCGACGCCGTTTAAGAGTGAGGAGTCTCGCCGCACACGCAAGGAGGGAAAAAGTATTTGGGAGGGAACTTGCGGACACTCTCGCTTCTTAGCAGACAAACCTCGGCGCCTCGGGACACCTCGCCAGCGAGTCCCTTGACTTCCCTCCTTGATGCGCGTCTGCTAGTTGTTCGACAAAAACAACGTACCGCTCGAGTTATTTCGTCTCCCCTCTCTGAAAGGCGAAGTCGAGCTCGCTCGTAAAGACCTGCACTTTCGAAAGTCGCAGGAAAGGTAAGACAGACGCAGACGACGTTGCGAGCAGACGACGTTGCAAAGGAGCAAGACGACGCTCAGATAGGGGGGTCGCGATCAGCCAATCAGGGCTCGGCGTTCTGACGTCACAACTCCTGTTTCATACTTAGCGTGCAACGCTGTAAAAGCTACTGGCGCGAGCGCGGGGCTTCATCGATGGTTTTGTTTGCGCGAGAACGCGTGCAAATGATCAACGAGATCAAGCTCCATGTTTGCGCCAGTAGCTTTGACAGCGTTGCACACTAAGTATGAAACCGAGTATAGTGGCAGATAAGTCTTCTCGTTTAAGGTCCGCTTGCCTTTCTTGTTCTGCGGTGTCATAAGCCGCCTGTCTTCCTTGATATTTTCAGTCCTCTACCTCTCAAATATTTTGCCTCTGTCGCTCCTCGGCCTCGCGTGTCCTTTTTCCACGGTATCATATGCCACACATGTTGTGTTCTGCCTTCATCGTTAGTTTTTTTTTTTTTTTTTTAATATATTTCTGAACTTATATAAAGATTTCTAACAACTCTTGGAAGAAAAATCTTAAGTTCTCCAGCAAGCTCCAGCAGCTCCTATTTTTGGAGCTTCTACAGATCCATCTTGATCTTAGCACAAACACGACGACACACTAAAAATCTTTCATAATTCTGCGTTATTTATAAACAATATAACATTCTGCGTTATAAACAAGAATATTCATACTCTGAACGAGCTTGCCGTAGAACTTGAGCTCTACGCGTAAAATGGAACACTGCGAATATACTTCAGTAAAGCTCAGCAAACTCTTGACATTAAACCTTTTTTCAATATTGAGCTCACTCTTGGCGCAAAGAATCCTACGGGAAACTCATAAAAGGCCAAAGAACGCTTGATTCGAAAGCCACATTTAAATTTCTTTTGAATGTATGCTAAGTTGCTTATCTCACTGAGAATAGTCATAGTAGCTACCAAGCTGCATAAACTTTGCAGCACGCGAGAAAACTAATTTCCCAAGAAGTGGCTCTGCTCAAGGACCATGCATAATAAGCCGTTGAAAAGTGCTCTTTTGCTATCGAAAAGCCTAATTGCTGAATCTCAATTCGCCTGGCGGGCGTTACAAGAATTTCAAATTCGCACAGCCAGCACACAATTGCAGAGCTCGGAACAACCACGTAAACTCGGCAGCTCCCCGAAATTCGAGCCCAATACCTGCGAAATCCGGTCGCCCGATCTCTGCACTTCCACCTGTCCCACCAGCCAGATGTGAGCGACGTTGAACCAATGTCCGCGAAAGGACCAAGTACCACTGACGGTTGAACCTTAGGCCGTGCTCAGGCGCTGGGTGAGGGCGCTCAGGGCGCTGAGGGACGTCTGATGCCGGCTGACACTTCTTCCTCAGTTGGAGTGTGGCCGATATTTTCTTCCGGACCAGGAAGGATTCCGCCGCTGGTCATCAGTTGTTAGTAGCTGGGGGAGGGAGAGGCTGCGGACCGGATTTCGGCTATAAGGATATGGGCGCTTTCAGATAAGATCAAACAACCAAGTCCGGCAACCATTTTCATATTTTACGAAAAAAAAAAAATATTTTGCTGGCTCCGCGCCCAGAACAACAAAACCAATCCTTGCTGTGGAAAAAGAAAAAAATTGTATTTGCCGAAAAAAACTTTGTAAGCACCCTCTCAGTCACGTGCGCGTTTTGTCTACCGCGCGATGTTGGTGTTTCGGGCTGCTTCCCCCCAAAAAATGTTTTTGATACGGGTCTAGAAATATTCACTGATAAATTAGGCATAGGGAGGATTGACAAAAAGTATTAATCACCGATTATTGGGGTCGTTAGTTTGAGAAACAACCTCGCATATACGTCACATTGCGCAATAACGCTCTGGATTGAAGATTTTTTTCTCCATATCTATAAAAGCTAAGGTCTTCAAACACTGCTCATGTGTTTCCCTATATATAGTTCATCTTTGCATGAAATATTGTTCTCCTGGTTAGCGAGAGATATTTACAAGAATTGCTCACACAGGGGCATTTAACTAAATATGCATTATTTGGAAAATAATTAAAAAGAAACAATTTTAGTATTCTTTAAACTCTCAAAAATTAACGTTTATAATATGTGCTGAGAGAATCTGCTAAAACATAATGCAATATGTGTGTGGCGTTTAAGTTATAAAGCGTGAAGTATGACCAAATTGAAGCTAACGCGGTTGCCCTGAATGGGGCGTGCACATACACATTCTTCACAATTTCAATAATACTAACCGTAAAAATGCTGCGGGGTGGTCAGGAAAAGAGAAACTGAGAGCACAGAGGTGGACGGTAGTTTTGAAGGGAAATTTCCTAACACATTTTCGTACAACCGACCCAAACATGTCCATGGGCCGGAGCGATCAGAGGCGCCACCCTGTAACATGCTTCGCGGGTGCCTGTTTCAACAGCCGGCGTGTAGCGTCTCCGTCTAAGTAAGCAACCGGAGCGACTTTGCAAAGAGATCAGCCTACACCCTTGTCGGTAACATGATATAGGAATTATGGCGCGGTAGAAGCTGAACCTGCATCGCCTTAGGCGCCAATAGATCCGCCACCGGGGAGGGCCACACAACGCGAAAAAAAAATAAAGATACTGAAAAAAAAAAGAATTGCGATTGACTGTGTTTTTCTATATTGGGCGTTTTCAGATAGGATCGAACGACCATGACCGGTGAACATTTTTTTTTTATTTTTACCAAAAGATGTATTTTTCTTGTTGTGCAACCGCAAAAAACATGTTCAAACTTTTTTTTTGCGGAAAATACAATTTCTTCTAAGGAACAAAAATTACAAAAAGTCTCTGTCGGTATACGCGCACGTTTTTGCGACTTGCGTGAAACCGCCCCTTTGGTTATTTTTAAAAGAAAAACTGCTGTCGCCTTAGGCTTAATTTTTTTTTTTTGCGCGAGGACTGTAGATAAACTTTAAAGGAGGTAAACATAGGTATTATAGATTACTAAGCAATTCAGAGCTTTATAGATCCAAATCTTAAAAGACTCTAAATTGAATTTTTTAACATAATTTGGACGCGTTTGTTCAATATTCGCATAAATTGTCATTGAAATTGAAAATGGTAACCTTTCTAAAAAAAAAACACTGAAATGTCGACAGGTTACCGATTTTGAAATTATTGGAAAATCAGTTTAGAATGAAGGCCAACTTATTTTTTCTTTTACTTTTCACAGATCAAGGCTCATATACTGTCCAATAAGGTCCTTAAAAACTGTTTGCAATATTTTTTTTTTGTATTTTTGAATTTACAAAGCGCTAAATATACAGAATTGCTGTAACGGGACAAGAGAAAGATAGGAGGTTGCCGATTTCAAGCAAAGGCAAGAGAGGGGTCTAAAAATGCATGAAGTCTGGGAAGAGACAGCACTGTGACAGGAGTTCGTGAAAAATAAGAATTCACACAAAGGATTACACGTGGGTTTGAAGTACAAGTCAACAATTTAAATAAAGATTTCTCAGATCAGTGAATTTCGTAGCCTAGCCTTCGTTGGGAGGTTGGGCCGCTGACGACCAGGTTTAAACAGGGATAAGAAAGAACTAGGGCTGGGCAATTGATCGATTAACCTTCCGATTAATCGATTAAAGCTTTAATCGCGATCAAATGTTTTAACCGATTAATCGATTTTTTAATTGGTACTCAAAACAACTCCGTTCCCAGCCAGGTGCTATGATCAAGGTTCAATCCTCGCGCTGGCGAGGCGTCACGTGTTCGAGGATATACATTACAGTTCTGCCGAGGCTAGACGAACAAGCCGGGCCCGCAATTGATCCCCGAGAGACCGCGAAACTTGACGTGTTGAGGATCTATTACACATCCCGCCCAGGCAAGACAAACAAGCAAAAAAACAAGCTGGGAAGCTAACAACGCTATGGTTACTTGTTCCAGTATTCGGCTCGTAAAAATGGACGAGTTCACGAGTATGAGCGGCAATCTCGCTGGAAAGTTTGGGTTTAAAGTAAACTCCAGCGGGGAAGTTTTTAACTCGAAGGAAGTCCACTGCATCATCTGCAAAAAGCCATTTTCGTACAGTGGAAGCGTAAGTTCGCTTCAGTATCGCCTACAAGCAAAGCACCCATATGTAGCTGCAGCAAGGACCATCAGCCAAAACACAGACAACAATCAACGCCTTCTCAACGAGGTTCCTTTCTCTGAAAAAAAAAAAAAAAAAAAACCATCGCCCAAGTTCTTACTTCTTGTCTTCCTGTCGGAGAATGTGGACGAACGTCTTTGTCTTCGGAGCTGGAGCAAAAATATGCGAGTCTTTGAATCGTTGAACTATATGTATCCTTAATTCTAAATGTCCTTTGCGCCGTGTAACAGAGAATAAAATAAGTCTTCAAAGGCAAGACGAGTTGTTGCATTCTTTTTAAAATATTATTTATAAACATTAACGCAACCGATTAATCGATTAATTAATCGATTAAAGGGTGGCGATTAATCGTGTTAAAATTTTTAATCGACGCCCAGCCCTAGAAAGAACACGTGTTTAAAGTGGTACAATTGAAACGAGTTTAAGGAATCAAGATCCTGTGCGCACATTCGGCGGTTGTCGCGTGCATTTTTTCTGCCGGAGGCTGACCTGAGTCGGTCACGGCGCTCTCCTGGAACTCCAAGGAGGAACATTTTTTACCGTTTTGCCTGTAGCGATCACTGTTCCTTGCTTCTCAGTGGCACCGCAAGCTCACCACCTCGATCTGCTTTTTGCATCCATAGGAAACTTTACTTTCAAATATATATCTTTTCTGCGTCTTATGTTCTTGCGAAGTTTCGGACCGCGTACACTGCCGCAAGTGGCAGGACTGAATTCCACACGCAACAGAAACAGAGTCCTACTCCTTTGATTTCATGTCCCTGAACGCTTTGACGTCACCTTTCAGGAAGTGGACTCGTTTCAGGTTCGGGAGTTTAGTGTTCAAAGGGAGAACCATCTTTAACGCCGACTTGATCACCGACGTGGTGGGCCGTTGGAGGTTGTACAACGTTGCCTGGTGCTTTACATCACCCCCGATTCTAGCAGGCGCTCTTGCCATGTCCAGTTGCGGAAAAAATGCACTTCGCTGGCGTGTGCTTGTTGCTCTAGAGCTCGTGTAGTTGGTACTTGTTCTTAAATTGGCTTGCAACACCATCACTGACGTAGGCCACATGAGCATACCCGAATTGGATTTCACGTTTCTCCAAACCGTTGTCATATAAATTAAGTTACAAATAAACTCATTAAATCGCAATTTTTTGTTTTTCGTTGTGCGGTTTTTTGCTGCGGCGGAAATATTGGCGCTCACAGACGGCGCAGGTTCAGGTTCTGCCACACGATACCTCCTATATCATGTTACCGCCAAGGTTGTAGGTTGATCTTTTTGCAAAGTCGCTCCGGTTGCTTCCTTTACGTCCCGTAGACTGATGCGCTACAGGCCGGATGTTGAAGCAGGCACCGCAAAGCATGTTACAGAGTGACGCCTCACGGCGTCGCCCCGTAACAATGACTCAAAAACGCCCTTGGGAATTTTTAGGTCGGTTGTATGAAAATGTGTTAGGAATTTTCCTTTCAAAACTACCGTCCACCTCTATGCTGTCAGTTTGTCTTTTCCTGACCACCCTGTAGCCTTTTTACGTTTTTTAGTAATAATAAAATTGTGAAGAATGGGTGTGGACACGCCCCCTTAATGGCAACCGCGTTAGCGCCAATTTGGCCATAGTTCTCGGTTTACAAATTCAAAGCCACACAAATATTGCATTTTTTCTGCATATTCTGTTAGTAAAAATTAAAAACAGCAATTTCGGAGAGTTTACATAATATTAAAGCTGGCCTTTTTTTATGATTTTCAAAATAATGCATATTTAGTTCAATGCCCCTGTGTGAGCAATTCTTGTAAATTTCTCCCGCTAACCAGGACAACAATATTCCATGCAAAAATGAACTATTAACAGGGTAACACACTAGCAAAGTTTGAAGACCTTAGTTTTTATAGATACGGAGAAAACAAATCCTTAATCCAGAGCGTTTTTGCGCAATGTAACATATTTGCGATTTCGTTTCTCAAACCAACAACTCTAATAATCGGTGATTAATACTTTTTGTCAATCCTTCCTATGCCTAATTTGTCAGTAAATACTTCTAGACTCGTAGCCAGAAGAGTTTTTTCGGGGAAGCCGCCCAAAATGCCAACATCACGCGACACGCAAAACGAGCACGTGACTGAGAGGGTGCTCACAATTTGTTTTCGCAAAGACAATTTTTTTGTTTTCCGGAACAAGAATTGGTTTTGCTTTTCTGGCCATGGAGCCAGCAAAATATTTTTTTTCATCAAAATTAAAAATGGTTCCCGGACATGGTTGTTCGATCGTATCTTAAAACGCTCTGATGATGACATGTAGTGTTTGTCAGTTTCATTCTGTCTCCGCCGCGCGAGTCAGCGGAGGGCCCCTTATATATATAATAGCGGTGACGTGATGATATTGGGTCACCGGCGGGATCCAAGTGTGATTGGTTGGACGTGGCTGTCGGCATCAATAAAAATTAGGTTCAACAGCCCCTGTCATAGGCGCGGAGTTTTATGACTTGGCAGCAGCAGCTTTTCTCTATGTTAGAGAAAAAGGAAGACGAAGACCCATTGATGTTGGTCCCTTCGGCAGATGTTTTCAAGCCTTGGCTCTGGGTCTTCGAGAGGGTCTCTGTCAAGCAATGAAGTTGCGGACCTTCCTTGTAAGTGTGCAACGGATGGAGCACGGCCCTGCCGGACTTTGGAACGCAACAATAAGGAGCGAAAATAACTAAATTATTCGGCATGTGTGTAGTGGACAGTGCTTCATATGTTCCGATTGCCTTATAGGTAATCACCTTTTTACACTAGTGATGCTGATGGATATGCTTTTAGTTCCCAAGACGTTTTCATAAATACTTCGTTATACGCGGGCTTTTATACTAGTTTATTCTAGTGCTCTTTTATTAATGCTTTCTAAAACGAAGTCCTTTTTAAAACAACATATTTAAGTAACTCCCTACGTGATTAAAACCACGTGACTAAAAAACGAGAGTGAATAATATAGCAGATTATAAAAATATAATATTATATTACATATACAACTGCAAGGTTTATGATGTAAAACTTCTGCTTGGTCTGAATTTTATATTTTAGTTAACCGTATTTCCAGTAAACTGATAGGGCGGCCCCTCAACGACTCCAACTTCCTTGAAACATTTCCCCCAAATCTTCAGACTCCCGCCGTGTGTCGCCGACTTCAATCTGAATAATTTATCGCCCTTGCTAACTTTCATTTTCATGCGTGTTTCTGGGTCTCACTAGTTGCGTGGGTGGGAGGAGAAAAGTGCCACGTTAAGAATCCAACAGTGCCCCATTTATTCGCGTTAGATTTTGTTTTCTTTAGGTCAGGCAGCGCATTCCTTATGCAGGGCGAAGATTTGAGACGTGACTATTTCAACGAGTGGCGGGCTTTTGGGATCCCTAAATTAATCAGTGTAACCAGAGTGCGAGACAAAGTCGAGACTTCGCGCCCGGGTGCCATGAGCCTTCGCAAAACAAGGGGCCGCCTTTTAATGAGATGCTTAGACTCGCGAAGTCGGCGGTTCTTAGTCTTGTGCCACCTGTGGGTGGACCGCGGAGGACGCAACTGTTCGATCCAACCAACCAGGAGCCCGATACATGCCACATGACGGGGCACTAAGCGTACTGCTGCATCTGATCGTCGGGTTGATGCAAACGCTCTAGCTCCACTTCAGCGATTGGAAGGCCACAAAGAATACCCTTGGTAAAAACGTAATAAACGAAATGGATACAAAGTATGCTAAATGTATGCTTTAAGCAGGGCAGCTTACTCGGAGTATACGCTTAGTGTACAAAAAGATTCCATCCAGAATGAGGAATATTAAGACAAGGCACAGAAGGAGGTCAAGTACAACACCGTCTCACAATCAGATGATGTGATGATATATTAAAGTGAACAAGGATGAAGCTTGTTGTTAATTAAATTATTCCCGTGCTGGTTATCAGACGTCGTTGTCCTTGTACCTTCTGTTCCTGGTCTCAAGGTTTCTCATTATGGATCTGCAGCATCTCGCCTGCGTTTTTACTCTAATTTCACAAAAAGTGTAATTTTTTTTTATTCAGATACCTACAGCACCATGGGGCGTTACAGTAAAGGGGGGGGGGGGAGTTGGGAATGAAAAACAAATAGGTATACAAAGGTTAAAAGAGCAATATACTCAAGCCATAAATATTTTAGCATCATAACAGAGTGCAGGCTACGTAAAATGCGGTATATTAAAAAATGAACTAAACACTAGGATGTTAGTGTTGAGTAAAACGTATCATTTGGAACAATGTTGACTACCGAGGTTGGCAAACCTTCTGCACCGAAAGTGTACTTGTAAATACAAAACTAGTATCACGCACTTGGGCATACTTAATCTGAATTGACACTGTATTTATAATGTACTATATTTTAACTAATAAACTATATATAATTTTGTGAGTAAATCATAAATAGACTTCCAGTGTGCTATAATTTCACTTTATGTTAATTTAAGGTGCACGGTATACATTCGCAAGTTACTTGCCAGTTTTTGAGGGTATAGGCCGCATGGATAAATTCTAAATCTAGTATTTGTGTTTTTTTTTTGTATGTACAGCAGGAAGAGGTGTTTTCCGGGTGAGGTGAGTCAGTCGCCTTAAAATATCACTCATTTACCATACACGCTTTTTTAGTCAACATACATTGACTAAGCAAGTCTGTTTTCCTAACGCGCTTCTGACAGTGATGGAGTACTTGCAGACCGCAAAGCTGAGTTATAAAGACAAAGTTTCTTTAATTTCTACCGAATCGGCCAGGTCTTCGAAGACAAACTGACCAAAAAGGTTCCTATGATTTTGGGCAGCGTTCAAGTTTTTGTTTCACATGGCGGTATTCAGAGCCGGCAAGTGGCTCCTACTAAAACAAAATACGGAGAAAGAAAGGTATAAAACGAGCTAATAAAGTAACAATATTTGAACCCTTTAGTACATTAAAGTTTAGGGCTAGTTTCTAAATGGAGTTCACTCTACGCGTACGCAAATATTTAATTCACATGATATCAAAGAAGGCAGGAATGAAAGTTTTAAAGCGGTTAAGGACTGTTTTTTTTTCACATTTTATATTGGTATTAGAGCTGCAACAGTCATACCCCACTCCCTCCTAGGGAGGACACCATGTTGTGGCAGAGGGACACCCAACCTCCTTTTGTCGTGTACACACAGCTGGCCTCAGATATTTAATTTAAATGACCTTGCTTCGCTGTTTGTGTCAAGGATGCAATACTCTTTTGAAATAAAAAGAATTGAGTTCCCTGATTTAAAAAAAAAACACAGTGCGGATATTTGAGGCCCATAAAAGAAAGCGTAGGCGAAACTGGACAAAAATGAGGCCAGTACCACGCCTCGGTATTCAAAGATTTCACATTCTAAATATCTCAGGCCTGCGGCAAGGTATGAACAGCAGAAGTGGGAAGTGTCCCAGGTCCCCTTACAGAAACATTCACCGCTTTGTAACTCCAGGCTGCCTGAATTGCTGCAAGATTTATGCACCTCTAACTATGCGTCGCGCTGAAGCTTCTGTTCCCGTCCGTCTGCACTGTTACTTGCGCAAGACAGTGACTCCCGACGTCTTACCGAAGTAGTCTTTCTTGACAAGGCGCATAAGTTGGAGGGCTAGTACATGTGCCAACTGGAGTTGTAACGAAACTGACTTATACAGACGGTGAGCCTTAAACACCCCTATTCACTCTATTTCTCTACTTTATTTCCAAAGTATTAATATTTTGACAAACAATTACGTGTAAACACGAATAATAAACCGGCGGGGGGAGCGGGACTTTATCATGCATCTCCGTCAAACGCTATCGCCAACCAGCCGAAAAAAAAACCAAGGAGCAACATGAAGAGTGAAAAAACTTGAAGAACGTTTAAGCTTCGCCTTTAAGAGTGGAACGCGGTAGCTAAACTACTCCAGCTCGTTCCCAAGCAGTGCGATCGTCCCTGCGTGGCCCAGAAGGTAGCGTGTCTAGCTCGTAAACGAAGGGTCATGGGTTCGGATCCCACCTCAAGTTTTTCTTGAGGCAAAATTTATGCCTTGAAATCATTTATGACATGCGGTGACCTTTAATTCTCATTACATGTAATTTTTCTTTTAAATCAGTTTCATTTCAAGCGTGACGTCACGTTCCACGTGAGCTCTGTGGGTTGCTTGAAATTTCCGCTGCGAGGTCATATGGCTGTGACGACATGTCCCTATCGACCAATCAGGATTTTTCAGTCACAACGCCATCGACGCCGGCTTCTCTGAGACACGGGGAAAGGAGGGCGGAGGGCGGCGCTGCAGCCAAGGAGTCGCCCGCGGAGGTGGCGGGTAGGGAAGCTTTGTTTTTGTTTGTTCATTTCCACACGAGCCTTCGGACGGTCTCATGTGATGACGTAATTCCACGCAAGCAAATGACTTCTTCGAAACCTTTCCTTGCTGCGAGTTATTGGAAAACTAATGACGGAAAAAGTTTTGATATAGTGTGAGCAAACCTCATTATGATGTTCACTCTTTTTATATAGTGTTGAAAGCAGATTACAAACAAACAAAAATCTATAGCCCATTGATACATTGTGTTTGTATGTGCGTGTGTGTGTGGGTGTGTGTGTGTCAGTCGTTTTATTGGCGCGTCGTGCGGGTGATGTCGTCTGTGAAAATAGTTTTTCGCATTTTTTTAAACCGGTTTCTCTTTTTGGGTATCCCGGTGTCGTGCAGTGGATTGTGGATTGGCCTTTGGAGTTCGGTCGTGTAATCCTGAGTACACATACATTGAAACATCTTTTCGGTTTCGCCTCGGGTCGTCTCTCCTACTTCAAGTTATAAAATTTATTGATTACGACGGTCTCCTTGTCTGCTGCCTTTTAGCCATCAGTATTATCGCTCGCTGCGAATGAAGATATTGCAGTTGTCTATCGGAGTTAATTTCCACTTCACGCAGCAGTCTTGTGTTCGTACTTGTATAACGTTTGAAATAAACGTCTCGTCGTGCTTGAATTTATTCTTGTTATGACCGTGTCTCCTGGCCTCTTCGTGTGATAAAAAATATCTGAAACTGAAGCTTCATTGCTCGATTTCTCTGAATACTGGAACTCCGTTACCGGAGCTATGACATCAAGTGAGCTTTACTTTAGGTCTTCGTCCTCGTCACGTGTTCATTGCTTCTCGCCTTAGCATATAAAGAAAGCTGCAAGCGCAAGCTCCTTGCCTCTTGTACGTGTCTTGACATAATTTGCATTGCTTTTTTTTCTTGGCGCAAAACTTGTTGTGCGAGTGCTAAACAGCCTTAATCGCAAACCGTACATGGCCTCCTAGTTATGGGCGCTGAGGCATTTTCAAAATAGGACGTTCTCGTGCATAGCTTAATCGGATCTTCGTTCAAAGTATAAGAGAATGTTAACGGTGGGTACATGGGCGCCAGTAGCTTTGACAGGTTAGCGAGAAAAATTATCTTCGTGTACATGAAAACAGTGCAGGCGCACTCCCTCTTTTACCAATGTCGCAGAAAGTCAAGGGCCTTTTAGAGGTGCTTCCTGCGGTGTTCTTGTGTATGTTGTGCGGTCTTCTCACTTTCCAAAACGACGAATGCATACGTGCTGGGCTGTTGCGATGGCATACCGGGCTGATGATTTATAAACATTTACATCGGACAGAAAGTCAAGGTGAGGACATACTCAGAGGTTAGTTGAGCGGGTTCTGCATTTCATTTCTGTATCGCGCTCTGGGCCGTCGCCGCTCGCAGGAGTGCGAGCGGCCCGTTGGAATGCGAGACATAACAGGCATGGAGAGTGAACCTAAATTATACATCTTAGAATACATACCAGAAGTGTGCTTTCAGTACGCTTCAAACTATTAAATCCAAATTTTCGGTGGTATAAAATGTACACCAATAGCATGCTTCTAGTATTCAGTAAGTATACAATAGTATACTAACTTTTTTATTAGAAGTGGAAACATGCATTGTGTTAATTACGTGCATTAAGTATGCAACAAGTATACTTTTAGTATATTGTATTGTGCAAGGCGACATGGCTCGCACGTGACATCATTGCGCCATGCTTGTGGTCATTTCCACTTGTACTTGTCGAGAAACATTCGTTGGTGGTAAAAGTATAATTTAAAGGTAACCGTCGAGCAGCAAGGCCGCCACCGTGGCAGCTGATGTGACTTCAGTGCAAGCCATGTGGTCTACGTTTGAGTGAAACCAAACATGACCGAAGGGTGGGTGGTCTAAATGTTGTTGAGGTATGCTTTGGACTACAGCGGGTGCTACGAGGTATTGGGAACTACAGGGAGCCAAATTAAGACCACGGTTCGCTCAGCATGCAACCATGCATGATCATAAAGTCGAAGCGACCGCTTTCACATGGCGGAGAAGTCGGTGGTTTCACACTTTTTTTTCATCATTGCCCAGACCTCGGCGGATGCTGTGATTTTTCTGACCCAACAGGGAAAGTAACTCGGACCACATGACGGCCCGCTCAGCGTATCACAGTGCCTCATCGACAAATGGAGGCGAACGCTCTCGCTCCTATAGGCATTGGTTAGAAGGTCACGTAGCATTAAATTCGGCCCAACTTAGAGAAAAAATAAATGTGGCAGAGGATAGAGGCTAGTTTGTCACGGGAACAAGGGGAGGAAACAAAAGGGTATGAAGACTTGATTCGGGACGCGTTGAACCTTTCTGCTGCACCGCCGCCTTCTTTGTTCTTTCTGGGAGCGAGAGTGGCGGCGCTAGACGAGCGAATTTTGTCTCGGGTGGTGAAAATCGTTAAACGGAAACAGAAAGGAGCACGGCAACAGTGCGTATTTTTTTCGAAGCTCCGGAGTGCGGAACAGGCTTCACTGGACCGGTCGTATCTAAAACAGTCGAGCGCCTTTTCCTTTGTGTCTCGAAGCTGACCCGACGTAAAATGTAACGGAAAAAGAAACGGTAAAAAAAAGGAAACGTGAAGGAGGCTACCTTTTTTCGGGGAAAGAGGTAGTAAACTTTCAACTGAAGCTATACTAAAACACTTAACAAAAAAAAAAAAAATAACGGATCCGAGTTTTTACGGTGTCGGACGAGCGACAAAAAGCCACGTTAGGAATTTTTTAGGTTGTTAAGTCCGCACGATATTTAAAGTTTTAGTTACCTATCGTCAAAAGATGAAAGCACAAGAATGTAAAGTTCACAAATAAACTGAATGACATCGAACTGAAGAAAATAATTGGATAACTGACTTTCACATCGGGAAGAAACTTTTTGAGGCCTTTCACGTACGGAGTATTCCTTACTGGGGACAGTGTCGACCACATTCTAAACAATGTGAATGTGTTCACTTTCATGAAGGACATGGAGAGAACAAACAAGATGTGGCGAATGATATAATACTCCCCAATAAAAAAAATAGAATAGAATATAAAAAATGCGGTATGCTCAGGGACAATGAGCAACTGAAACATCATGCACGCAGTGGCTGCGCAAATCTGTTGTTCTCATCAAAAACGATAGCTTTAATGGCGACACTTTGCAGAAATTTTGTCCTCGGTGGTTGTCGTCGCCGCAAACGCAAAGAATGGAAAAGAAACGTTTGCTTTCTTCCCCTTGGCGCAGAAGAGAGAAGGCGGAACTTACTGTCGGCCGTGCCGTGCGAAGAAAGCGAAAAAGGCAGCCCTTGCATTTTGCAAAAATGGCGCAACGAATTAAGAATCTTCGTGTCGTCTGCTTGAAAGACGTGTTTCCAAACATTACTCGCGTTACGCGAAGTCCCAGTTTGGCAGTATCCAGTTGGTAAGCGAATAATGTCTGATGGTTTTATAAACTTCCACAGAGCTTACCCACTTACTTCACGGACCACCGGGCGACATGCAGTTACCTATCCGGGGTTGATAGGGCAGTGGTGTGTGCTCTGGGGGCATTGGCTGTAAAAAGGGTGTTTCGATATGTAGATGATTTTTTTGGTTTTGTATGAGGGAGCAGAAGATACGCGGTGTTTTGTTTTAGACGCATTTGAAAAGTGTGGTGGGGCCTGAGGTTTACGTGTGAAGAGCCAAAGGAATTGGCTCTAGAGTTCCTTGATTTGACGATGTACCCGGGTGACAAGACTATATGTTGGTTGTTTTGCCCCTCTCCAAAAAGGCTATACTAGATTTTAAATCTTCCCACTCAAAGGTGGTTAAGAGGTCCATAGCGGTGTCATGCCTTGGGTCGGCCCTCGAAAAATCATGTGCCCACAAGATGACCGAAGGTTTTAGAAAACAAATTGGTAGATTGTAGGAGTCGGGGTTCCGGTTGCCGCTCTTGGCGGTAGTAGTCACTTCACTTCTTAAGGACGCTAAGGATGTGGAGAGGACGAGGCCGGAAAGGGAAAGGAAGCGTGTGGTAGTGGTCCCCTACCTCCACCGCGTTTCCCATAACCTGAAACAAGTAGGTGGCAGATATGGAATACCGGTAGTGTTTTCGGCGCCCCAAAAAATAGGCCAGATATGTTCCAGGACTGGTGCGGAGGTAGTTGGTCGTTCCAGCGCGAAGTGCACCAGGGCGCACAGAACACCTTTTGTCACTTGTGTTTCGTGTGTGGTATATAAGATACCTTTGTCATGTAACAGGTGCTACGTGGGGCAAACAGGAAGATGTCTGAATGATAGACTACGAGAACATTCATATTCGCTCGGAGCTACGGTTGGGGAGCTTTTGCCCATTCATTGCAGAGAGTGCAAGTGTCGGCCTGACTTTCGCAGAGTCACCGTTCTGGGCGCGCACAAGGAGAGGGTGACAAGAGAGATCATTGAGGCCTTCCACATTTTTTGTCATGGTCATTCATGTGTTAGTGAACCGTCATTGGCGCTGTCAGCCAAAGAGATTTCCTTCCTGCGGCAAAAAAATGAGTCACGTAGTGAACGGGTAGTTTATTGACACGCTTCATGGTTGGCGAGAGTGGTCCTTTGTTTTTGTGCAATCTTTTAAGATACTGTGCATGCTTTTCTCTCCTTGTTTCCTTTATTAAAATTCTTCTGATGCGAGTACAGCATTGTCCTGTCGGTGTTTGTTCCTCTTCGTAGTCCATGTTTTCTGAGCTGTTTTCCCCATCATGTACATTATTACTTTCTCTCGCTCATACTATAAAAAAGGGGAATGTGGGTTTTCCCGTACAATAAATTTATTAGAAATGCGCCATAAAGCAAATATGAGTCATTTAGGAAGTTTTGTCTACAGGTACCTGCATCTAAAGATCTTGATATAGTGTGTTTTTTTATATAAATAAATAAAAGTGGGGTGCACGTGTTTGAGTGATGTTACGTTCTTCAATAATGAATCGCAGAAACAGCTGGTAGCTAAACCTTGACTTGATGAGAGCGGAGAATACAATCCTCATGTAGATTGCAAATCGTAGAATATTGTTAGCATCAAAAGTTACGAGTTGGTTTCCGTACTTTCCTAGCATTTTACGGTGGGTCGTTGGGCTTCGTACCAGAAGCAAGCATTCTGTACGACATTACCGTTACGACATCAAACTATTTTTGGGTTGTCGATTTTTTAACCGGCTACCAATATATAATCATTTAACGCCATGTAAGTAAGACAGACACATTCCCTTCAGTCTCCTTCTTGCACCACTCTTTGAAGAAGCAATAAGGTTTAGGAAACTCTTTGAGGTTACAAAGTAAACGATAAAAGATATTTGAGGTTACTATATCAAAATTCAGTTGTATTTTTCTATTTTGTGTCCTTTTTTGCTGATATAAAAACTGACAATATTCGTAATCCTTCCTCGCAACTTTTTTTTATTATTTCTAGTCAAAACCAAGTCTGCAATTGGCTCGTACTAGTAAATTACATCAACACGTACTGATTCTTTTGTATTCGAAGCTAGGTTATATTTAGGGTTCGGAGTTTTCGGTTTAAACCGATAAAAACCGATAAAAGTACGCCGAATCTATTTTCTGAAATTCGGTTTTAACCGAAAAAGGACGTTTGTAGGTTCGGCATGTTCGGTTTAAACCGATAAAAACCGATAAGAGTACTTCTAATCCGTTTTCTGAAATGTTTTAACCGAAAAAGGTCAGTTTTTTGGGGGCCGCGTCGAGATGGGTGGGGGAGGGGGGGGGGGGGAGAGAGGGCTTTGCAAGGTTCGACATTGTGTGACGTCTTCGTGATTTCCCTCTTCCAAGGTTCAATATGCAACAAAAGAGTCTTGGATTGGCCATCGCGGGGCATCTGTGTCCTTTCTGTGATCGGGCTTAGTGTGTCAAGTTCCCGGTCCTACAAAAACGTTCGGATGTGAGCTAGTATAAGGTTTTTCGTTTCACGCACTTCAGACGACATCGAGGAAAACCGTTAATACCTTTCTTAACACCATCTCTCAAACTTCCATGTGGTTGAGAACATAAATACAATGGATTTCTTTTTTTTTTTTTTGCCATTCCGCTGGTTGTTGTACTGTCATCAACTCAGACGGTCACGTCGTTAGAATGGGAAGAAAAAAGAAGCGTGCTGAAGATTATGCCCGCGAATTCCGCGATTTTGAGGTGTCTCCTGACGTTCTTTGAGTAATCACAAATATCACAGCTACAAGGATCATCTGATCCGGTCTCCGATGGTGTTTCTTTCATATTCACCAAAAAAAAAACCGGTAAACTTTTTTGGGAATAACAGGTAAACCTTTTTGGGAATATTCACCAAAAAAAGTACGCCGAATTCTGAAAAAATAAAAACCGAAAACGCCGAACCCTAGTCATATTTTGCGATAGATTTATTACAATTAACACTGCTAGAAATTATTAATATCTAGTTTGCTCAACTGGCGCATATCTCCTGGTTAGCTGTGTTTGTGGAACACTTCGCGGGACTTGGAGAGGTCCTGGGCTCCAAGGCCTCAAAGACAGGTTTTGTAAGCGGCGGACGGGTGTCGCCTACGGGGCGCGAGTACAGCTCCCCATCAGGTGAAAGTCAATTGATTCTTGTGTAGATATTATCTAAATTGGGGAGTTCCCCTAGATCGTCATCATCTGTTACATAGCTTAAAATCGGTTTACATGTCCTATAGCCGATGTTTTTTTGGATTTTAGGACTTGAATATTGGTTTCTTCAGCTTTATTAACGGGTATTTGCCTTGTGAGAACTCAACGTCCGCATTTTATATAATAGTAAAGTGATAGCGACCTTTATTTATAAAGTCCTATAATGCACAAAATGCAGTATTAAAGGTGAGATTGTATAAAAGTATTTAGAACAAAAGAAATCCTCGTTTCGGGGTGTGATTTTTTGCAAGTTTGTGATATATTGATAGGGAAAATGAATTTCGTTTATACGTATCGCTACGTCAGGTCACGTGGCATGAAACTTCCCGCCACATTTGGCGGAGAAAGTGAATTGGTATATAGGTCACGTTGGGTCATGTGACATCAATGTGCTTAAGGGACAATGACCGCCCCATCCCCACCAAAATGCTTTTGTTTTTGTTTTTGGTTAGGCGATTTAGTACGGTGTCAGAAGACTACACAATTAATATTTTGCTACAAAGTCACGTGTATTTTTAATTAAACCAAGAAACGCAACTGCTCGAAACCGAAATCGAAATCTGCGCACAGAGGTCGGACACATAGAGAGGAGGAGAGAGAGTGTTGGGAGTCACGTGACTACACCCAACCGTGCTTTTCCTTTTCTTGCGTTTCTTTTCTTTTTGGCCGCGCTCAGCAGCCGACATTGTTGACAGCATGCGGGTACCTTTTGCTATGCGATTTATTTGCAGTTATGTTTGTTCCGCTTGTTTTTCTACATTTGAAGATGAGTTGTTTTTGTATGTTGAAGAGTTGGATATGAGTAGTGAGTCCCCGTGGTGATTACCCGTGATCGGCTTCTGAAAAGAATGCTCCCATGATGTTTCGTGAAGAGCTGCCTCACAGGTTCTGCATCCCAAAGTGGCATTGTGCGGCAGAGTCTGCACAAGTTTCCAAGAGATCAATGGGATCGGGTGCAATGGCTGGTTGCGATTCCCGCAGAACAGTTACGAACATCTCGGAAACCGCAGGCTATCCGTTTTATACGTTCCTTGATTTTTGTGGAATGTGACTACATTGAGTTCGCTGGGGTCAAAAAGAAAGTCCCATACCATTTAGTTTAGGCAAGTTTCGTCCACAACTTTTTTTTTCATTGATAGTTGTAAAGAATGAAAATGAAAATATCACACAATTTAAAAAGAAAAGAAAAAAACAATATGCCCGCTCTCTGGATCGAACTTGGGTCCGCTGCGTGTGAAGCTGACACCTTTCCACTAAGCTACTCTACAACGTTAAAGGGATGCTGAACCGATATCTGAAGTTGCCGAAATAAGCCCCGGACAAGCTTCCCGGGACCGCACTATACCTAAAAATGCTATTCATGTAAAGGGATGGAGATCGGATTATTATATTTCTTGGAATGACGACCGCTGATTGAGCCAGAAGCGCCAGAAGCCTCCGATGCGCGCGAGGCCCTCTGGGATTACTCGCAACGGAACTGACGACAACAAATTGAAACGGAACTGACGTGAACAAGTCGAGCTGCCGACGCGCCACAGCGTGGAAGAAAGTTGCGCTTTGAATAATAGTTGACGGATGCCCGTCGCGTTGGAAGTTTGCCAACTAATCCAGCCAAGTTAGCTGCGCACTACCTGCCAGCCACCCTGCACCCTGCCACCCCCAGTCCACTTCTGCACCTGCGTCGTAGCGACGGCGGCGACTTTGGTCTGTGGTTTTTTTCGGAGTTCGTCGATTTCTTTCCCGTCCGATAATCTGGCCATGACGACGTCTGACAGCAGCGGCAGCGGCGTGCCGTCGGACGAGGAGAACGAAGAACCGCCAAGGAAGAGGCCGAAAGTGGTGCCATATGCCTGTGACCCATCGGCGTCGTCCGACGACAGCGACAGCGACGTAGCAGCCCCCGAAGGCGTACTGGTACCGCGCGACGACGGACGGCGGCTACACAACACACTCTGGTAAGGATGCGCGTGTTTTCAGAGTTGCGCGAACTTCGGTCTTAAGAAATAAGATACAGGCGAACTGGTGGCCTCGCAACTCGTGGAAAATAAGACATTGGACAAATTAGGGTGCCTTCATGTGCGCTTGGCTGAGGGTGGAGACATATGGCCATTTTGTCCCACAAGTTTATTTTTCTTTTTTGTTCAGAAGCGCGTGAAAGAGTGTGCCCCTGCAAGCGTTTGTGGCGCTGACTGTGCTATGGCGACATTTTGTTTTCGTCGATTTCTTTGTATTTTACCCGTGAGCGCGTGCTGTCGGCATCGGGTACTACAAAGGGTGTATGCGTCGGACGTACAGTCGGCCGCAAAAGTGTACCCGCAACGCGGAGTTCTAAAGGTACGGCGGACGTACCCAATCAATTTTCTTAGCGCGATATTTAAGATTCACATTCGGGGCACCACACGAAATGTTAAAATTAAATGCTTATCATTGCCATGTGAGCACCGATGCCCCGACGTGTTTTCCTCCGGTACTCGCTCCCCGAGCATCTCCAAATTGCTCAGCGCTCAGCTAGCTGCTCCGAGGGCGAACCTTCGTCGCTTATGTGCCTTCGCGCGTCGTCTCCTCGGCGCTCAAAATTTCGTCCGTACTACGTGGTTCGTGGAGACCACGTAAGAGTTGGTCGTGATAAAGATATGAAAAGGACCGACGGCGTCTATGTGGGCGGGCGGCGGCTCCCGCCTGCCGGTTCGCTGCGATAGATCGACAGTCGTACACAAAACTGTACCAGTGTTGTTTCGGAGCAGCTTCCATTTCACTAAACGCAGCAAACTTGTCCCGATCTTTCATGTTCTTGACAGACTCCACGCGTTGCGACACACTAGACAGGCCAGGAGGGGCGACATGGGGAGGGAGGGGGGGGGGGGGGCTGGGCTGGCTGAGTTCGACTTCGCCGCCTTCCCCAGCATTGTTTACTCTGTCTGAAAGTTCCGACGCCACTGAGACAGGCGCACGCCGCGTGTAGCGTAGTGCAATATCGCCTAATGTCTCGCACGGCAGCCAGGTCAAGCTGCTGCCGGTTATTCGAACTTCTTCCGTGTTATTTCAGTCTAATAGCTAATGATCTGTAACAGTAAGTGTTAAGCGTGAAAAGACGAACGTGGAGCGATTTCAGACTGTCCACGCTACGACGTCCGCCGTATCTTTAGACTCCGCGGTAGCCGAGTCACATCTTTGCACCTACCCAGGTAGCACGAGAACCCGGGAACATCCCAAAGAGCATTCACAACATGCCTGGAATGTTGCAAATTTACAGGGGAACATTCTTGGAACGTTCTGAGAACGACAGAACATTACCAGGGCATTCAGTCAACATTCAAATATCCTAACAAGGTTCTAAGAACATCCAAAGAACTTCTGCAACATTCTTAAAATGTTGAGAAATAACGCAGGGCCATCCTTTTAATCTCCTCGGAATGTGGCATGGGTACTTATCGCTACATTCAGTAAACATTCTTTGCATGTGATAAAGCTCTTACACAGGGTGATATTTTTTTAATCTAAGCAAATTTTTAGAAGGCACAAGCACGAGCTAGCTGCTTTCCCAGCACACCAGCCTGAGCACCACCTTGAGTATGTACTATTGAAATTTAACTCCTACTTGTCAACTTCTTCCATTCAAAATTCGCTGTATACATAACAGATTACTCACTCTGAGCATCAGAACAGATACATATGGAAACACCTTTTTCAAAGTTGTAAACCGCAGATACTAAAAATGTGGTTCATTCAATACTGCCCCTCTACATACGCAGTGAGTGCCTAGTTCATGATCAAGTTCTGAGAACCAGTGCTTTCCCTCTACGTCTTACATCACATTCCTTGGTACACTCATATAAGATAAAACTGATCCCTTATGCTGACTTCCCAAAAACTACCGAACCTGAGATATCCGTAAAGTTGGCTTCACCTGCGAACATTCTAGGAATGTTCGCAAGCAAACGTTCCAAGTATGTTGCGCGTACAAATGTCAAAAAGGTAACGTTCTGAGAACATTGTGCATACGAATGTTCGCCAACGAACGTTCCTAAAATGTTGGGCAGCTCACTTTGAGGGGATCTTCGCATACGAACGTTCCTCGGACGTTCCGAAGGGAGTTTTAATGTTCCTTCAACATTCAGAATATCCAGCGAATATTCGTACAACATTGGGTGCTACTTGGGTACTGGTGAGGTGTTGCCAAACCTATTAGAAGTCTGCTCAAGGCACCAGCTAGTTGTATTTGTAAAGGGAGCATTCTGGATGTGGATACCAGCTGGGAGTCAGTTCAGTAACTAAAAATAATTTGAACAATACAATCAGACTACCAAAGCAAGGAAGAGACAACCCTTTTCTATTCTCCACCAAATCGCACACAGTACTAGAGATGTTCTAATTCCTTTACCTGCAATTTGAACTTATAGTCGGTGAGAGGTCAAGAAGGAAGTGGAAGCTCCTCCCACCTCTTTCCACTGTAGTAGAGCGAACGCGGGAGAAGAGACGACCTCCTCTTCACCAGTAGCTCTGCTGAAGTGGAAAGGGCTGGGAGGAGCTTCCACTTCCTTCTTGACCTGTCACCGACTATAGTGTATAGAGATGTGCACAAATGTAATGTGTGTCCGATTTCTTCAAACAGGTGCTGCTGCAATTCGCACTGTGCAAGTATGCCCACCACCACAGAGAGTGTCTGTTGCGAAGAGCAGGCCAAAGTCAGAGAAAAGGCTGGGAGCCTGCCCTGCATCACGAAGCACCACCTTTTCCACCTCTACTGCCTGAATAGGGACATACTTGACTTGGAGTATGTCAAGCTGAGGGTCTCCCGCCCTCTCAGCTTGAGGAACCGACAACACATAAATGCGTACGTGCTTTGAAACCATATATTTTAATTTATAAATTAGTTGCTTTTCAAAGTAAAACAAGGAATCCAAACTCCTGCTCCCTCGCGAGATCTCTTTCTCCAACTCTCCAGCCGATGCTTTGTTTTCTCAATTATGTTCGCACTGTTCCCCATCACTGCCGGACCAGCCGCACCCCTACCGACTGTATGACTGGCTCCTATGTCTCCCTCTGGCGGTTAGCCAACGAAACCGAGAGCCTGTTCGAGGGTCATTCAACTTGATTGCTGCAGCCGCAGCATCTTGCACAAAAGCACCAGGTGCTCCACTGTCTCCTCCTCTTCTCCACTAATGGCACACATATTGTTCGCTTTGTCTTTCCCACATTTCACTCACCACCGCTTCATTTTTAACGTTCCGGAGCAAGTCTCAAATAGCAGAGTTTCCCAGTGTGTTGTCGAAGAAATGCTCCTTGCAGATCTCCCTGTGGCTGATGTAAGCCTTTAGTGCCGGCTTGTCAGCTGCCCTCCTTTTCCACATCTGGGTCTCCGCAGCACTGACCTATTCACGCAGCTCCCTCGATCCTACACTTGTCTCTTCAAGCCTGTTGATCGACGGCAGTGGACGCCCACACTTGGTTGACAGCGCACAGGCTCTCCTCGTTTGTTGAGTTGTCGCTCCAGTGTAGAGCAGACACCTCTGCATCTGACGCACTCACCGCTCCTCTCCGAGGCTTTGCCTCCGCCTCGTTCAGTGTCGTCCCATGAGCTCCGAAGGCCAGCCTTCCCACCTAGCGCTGCCACCTCTCCAAGAACTCCTGCGTGCCGGCCGACGGTGACGGCACTGCGTTAGCGAACGTCAAGCCTGGCACCGTCACCGCCTTTCACACGACGCACGTTGCCTCCATTCTATTAAGTGACCAGAGTGTCTTGGCCTTGAGCACGCATCGACCTCTCAGCGCCTTCTCACGCACCCCGTGTTCATACTCCGCCAGATAGTCTCTGTGATAGCCTCGTGTGCTTGCTCCACCGCCGCAACCGTCCTTTATAGGAATTCAACGCTGTCTGGGATACCCACCTTCTGAACGAGTATCTTTGCAAATCGCCCAACATTTCCATCCCCTACCCTATGACCACTCTCAAAACTCCCTTTGGCAGCCTCACGGTTGATGTTGACTTCTTCATTCCGGGCTCGGTGGTAGTGCAATCTCTGTTCAGTTCTTCCCACCTGCTGCTCCTCTTCTCCATCCTTTTCAGCTTCTTTCTACCTGCTTCGCCCCAACTGTCACGTCCCCGTGTCGAAAATGGTCCCTGCCCCATTATCTTGTCGCTGCACCTCCTGAGATGGTTCTTGGCCGGCTGCCTTTGGATCCACGCTCTCCCCATTCGCCTGCACCTCCGTGGATTGCTCTTGGCCGGCTGCCTTTGGATCCACACTGTCCCACTTCGACTCAGGCATGGTGTGTACATCGTAACGAAATTACAGCTTGTGACATCTCGCTTCTGCTTGTTCAACTGACGCTCTGTTTTTCATCTTTGCAGCAAGTACAGATATACTGCCTACTGCCAGTTCGTGTGGTGGATATACGGGAAGCTGGGAAGAGAGAACAGGGTCCCCCTGCCCAGCTGTGTTGTGACAAGAGTGCGACAAGAGTTCCCTGCCCCGAAGCCCTCCGACTACAGAGGCATTAAGTACTCATGTTAAGAAGGCTGCCACATTCAATGAAAGCTATCATACATCTGCTTTCCCGCAAAGCATTCGGGAGCCCCAATCACTGCAATCTGTGGAGGAATTGCTCGGTGCATGATGAGACTGAAAATATGTTGAGACCTCAAAAACAATGTGCATGCACTGTACAGTATAAGCAAATTTTCAGCCTCATCATCTGCCAAGTACTTGCCGTAGGTATACTTCGTTTCACCTTATGTTGTACCGCAGCGAAGGCTAGAAGCGCGAGCTCATAGCGTTGGCAGCTGCTCTTACTTCACGAGAGCTTGTGCCGCCAAGATGTGCCCCAGAGCAAGGAGCTCGCGCTTGTAGCCTTTCCTGCGGTGCATCATAAGGTGAAACAGAGTATAGCAGTTACCCATAAGAGTACACGGATTGGCGCTCCAGGCTGCCTTGCGAAAAGACAGACGTACAGAAGTACCATATCTCCACGACTGAAACAGCCAGATTTTTGTGAATGAGCTGGTTATAGTTTAACATTATATTACCTAGACAAAACCTTGAGACGAGGGAAAAACAAAGGACGACATAAGCACAGTCTCAGTTGACTTTGTGTGTGTGTCGTCCTTTGTTTTTCTCTCGTCTCGGGGGTTTTGTCTAATAGTGTTAAATTTTCGTGCTTGTTACATCAGACCCCCCCCCAAAAAAACTAGAAAACGAGGTCGAGCGAGTGACTTTGGTCGCATGCCTGGAGGTCTTGGAGATGTGCATGCATGATTGGAGAGGACAGCGAGACCGCTTTGAAAGGGTGTCATCTCAAACGTCTTGGTGGAAGCAAGGACTACTCTCTGCGATCGCTGGACAGCAACAAACAAGTCCCCTCAGACTGCAACAATGACTATAGTCCGTTGCAGGTTATAAATAGCAGGAAGGGTGCAAAAGTGAAACCACCGCTCCTCACCAGGATTGTTAGTTTCCTCCTCACCCCTCTCCAGCGCTGACTCCACTAGTCTGGAGAAAGAGGAAGAGACTTCACCTGCTATTCTTCACCTGTAAGACTAGTCCTTAATATTCTGTTAATTTGTGTAAGTGCATTCATAAAATGTGCTGTATGAGGTATCAGTGTTCAGCCTCCATCGTTTTAGCTCCACGGTAGCATCGGGAACGCGTTCAGATCGTCCAAATACTGGATTAGTGTAATACAATGTGTGGTTTTGGAAAAGTGGGGGGCTTCCAGAAACATGTGTCATGTCTAGGCGAACTGCTTCCAATAAAAAGGTCAATATTTTTCATGGAACAAAAAAATTGTGTTCATTGCTAGTATGACTCTACCACACTGAGTCCCCTTTCGCAGGTCAGAACCCTTGTTTGCATTAGAATTTTATACGGAAAAGCGATTCTCTATGTCAACCAAGTTCCGAAATAAAACTTCTACACGCCATACTAACAATCACTTGCAAATGAAACACAGCTCGCAAACCTAAACAGTACAATTGTTAAATTGCCAACAGTAAATACAAAGTTACTATAATGAAGAAAAAAAAAACAAAAAAACCTCTTATCTAGATCCAGTGGTGGTCCAGCCAGTTCGGTTTAGGGCAGCGGTCGGCAACCGGTGGCCCACAAACCAAATCTGACCCGCTAGGCAGTTTCATCTGGCCCCCCAGTACTATTATAGAAATAGTGCCCCACCCGTCCTACCCTCCCAGATCTCCAGGATTGCATGAGAACTTTGTCCACAGAGTATATACTGCACTTCCACTTGCTAAAGCTTGTGTAACTAGCAGGTTCATGTAATGATCAGAGTTCGAGAAGAATCTCCCAATATACTTTCCACTACCTTAAATTAGCAACTCTAATGCGTGTGGTTGCATTTTTCCAATATTCAGCACCCAAACCAAGGGTCGCACTATCTATGGCATGACTAAATAAAAACATCCGTTTTCGATTTATCCATGCCAGTCTGTATTCCTGTAAATTTTTTGTAGTACTGTGAAACCCGTTTAAAGGGAACCCACGCACACTGAATTATTGTCGATATCGAACTCTCAGAAAATTGAAATAAAAATGCATGTAAAAAGTAATTTTTATAACGAACAACATATTGGCTATATCAAGCTTTTTCCCCCGGGAAGGTTTCTAAAAATGCACAAACAATAGTCTTCTAGCCTGTCCCTTCCCCAAAAAAAGTAGGAAAGAAAGAAAATTCCAAAAGCTCAAGTTGCGAACATAATTGAGCGAAGAGGAGAGTTCAGAGGGGGAGAAAGCTAAAAAAGAACGCTGCACGCAAGCACAGAAAAAGATTTTTCGTCCCAAAATGGTTGCCCACGAAGAGAAGCGATTCAAAAGGAGAGATAAGCTAAAAAAACAAAGTCTGCACGCATGCCAAAAAAAAAAAAAAAAAAATCTCGCCAGAGCGTTGTTACAAGGTGGAAGCGAGGAGATGAGAAAAGAAGAGAAGGCTCTCGCCTTACAACGAACGCATCGTGGAAGTTTGTTGAAAATGTTTTTTTGCTATATCGAACTGATCGTAGCATTTCCTGCCGTACGTTATAAACTGGTTAGACTCTTTGTTTTACCCCCCACCCTGGTTCGGCCTGCCCAGTGTTGCACTTGCGGCGACTGTGCCCTTTGCTGAAAAAGGTTGCAGACCCCGTTTTCGAGCATTATGTGGAGGATGAAAGATCTCGTTTTGGAGCACTGGAGCGCTATTGTATTGGGGGTATTCAAGTTTTGAAGCAGTGCCAGCATACTTTTGTAGCACTTCGGTACAGTTTCCTATTAGTGATACAGTCAAACGCCTGTATAACTAAGCGTGTGGGACCGCGATAATTCTTTGTTATACACGTCACTTTGTTATATCCGTCGCGCACTTTAATGACCCCAATAAAGCAGATGTACAGGCTATTAAAGTGTTGTACAGGCTAATTCGTAGTAGAAGCGTTCATTGTAGCGGCGTTTGACTGTACTGGAGTGCAGTTGTCTGATAACTACTGCATGTGTGTACGCACCCAAGCTTAGAAGTTGCCAAGTGCTATCACAAACAGACATCTACGCTTTTTTACTCACCTGCAAGTTCTGAACAAGTTATTGTCTAGACGAAGGTTAGAGATGGCAAAGTTTAGATCCCAACCTACGTATTCTTCGACAGGTTGGGAGATAATGGAGGTTGTCGGACCCGTAAACCTAGAAACCTATCAAGTCAGATCAAGTGTTCCCTCTCATACTGTTCATGATAATACACATAGTAAGTTAATTGCACATAGGCTTTTTTCACAAATGGCACCCAAACTCTGTGACGGAATGTAACAAATACCAAAGCGTCGCTCATGTCATAAGGCGAAATCTCCAACAAATGTCCATATTTTTGGAAAAAAAAAAAAAAAAAGGTATGTTTGAGAGAGGTGAGTGATGTTTTCTTTAGAAGAGTTGAAGAGAGGAGGCGAAGCAAGAAGAAAAAATGAGATGTCACATGCCGCATCTGCTTCATTCAATCCCAATTTTTTCTTTCAAAATACGGCCATCCATTTGAGATATCGCTTTGAGTGGTGTTGTAGGATTTGTAGCGCCCCACCTAGTGTTCCTGTGCTGTTTTGTGAAATCTATATTTCAGTCTAGCACGCCTCCGAGTTGATTTTGTTACTTCCCATCAATGCCAATGGACAAAAGTTACCAGGCTTTACGTAAGCCCAGTGTCATTTACTGACAATCATTGTATAGTGTTCATCTTCTATTATACACAGACATCGTGCACATCGTGAATCAGTTTTTTATTTACAACATAAATCATAACGACAATATGCTTTTTGTCCACATTTAATTAAAACTAGCATTTCCTTGTGGCTGAAACTGCGCTTGACTTTAAAGACGTTAGATTAAAATTTCCCTAACCCCTTAATTAGGGAGCACGTCTTTAGACGCACATCAATTTCGACCGCAGATTGGGGGGCGCGTCTATAGACGTGCAGCAACTTCTTTGCTGTTGGGAAGCAAGTCTTTTAACGCTCACTCAATTTAGCGCGTCGGTGGGATGCGCCATCTATCCTTGTGTATCGAAACATTTTTAGTTTTCAGAACGATGCATACATGGCAGCACGAATAAAGGTTGACTCCTGTATGACATCTTTGACTGTTTGTTTGGAGAATGGCGTCCAGCAAATGTCGGTGCGTCCCTTGACCTACAAAGAAATCGCTGAGCTGCTGCAAAATACTTGGGAAGACAGCAACTGCAATGTTGATTTCTCGAGTTCGATAAAATACTGCCTAGTATCCGGCACGAAAATTGAAGATGACACCGCGGAACAATTGTTAATGGAAACACCATCAACTTCGGGTTCTGCTGACCTGGCAGGACGCCAGCACAGTGAAAGATCCATTTCGGATTGTAGAAGTGCCAGGTGCACATCCAACTTGATATAAATACATTTGTTTTAGGTTTTGAGATTATTGTTATACCTTCAGAAACACTGTAGAGAAAAGAGAGAACAAAATACACGGACAGTCAATGATTGTGACCGGCCATAGTATTCTTAGGTACATTATGAAAGAAGCAAACTCAAATATGTGAAATTTAAATAAATTGAACCTCAATTTAATGAAGTCACCAGGACCCGCTAATTATTTCGTTAAATCGGGAACTTCGTAAAATTGAGGAAGGAAGACCTTGTGCATAGGCTGCACGGGGAATCCGAATTTGTTCGTTAAATCGGGAAAATCGTAAAATTGAAGGTTCAACTACACAAACAAAAATAATCACTGGGTTGTAAACTGACAACAAGACTCGAGCAGGTTGCCAGCTGAAAACGCGACTTCTTACAAAAACAAACCATTCCTGGATCAACAAGCCTTCTTTGGCGCAGTAGAGCGAAATTTTGGCTAATTTGTCTCTTTTGGTGCAGTGAGGCCTAGGCAAATAGGACTTTATGAAAATGGCACATAGGCGATTTGCTAATTTCAGAAGCATGAACAGGCACACAGCAAGTGTAGGTACATGCGCTTGCTTTGCGTATAGCAAATATTCAAAGTAAATAACAAAAATAATGCAATGATGAACACTCGTGAAATGCCCCACTTGATTTAGATTGTTGCTTTAAAGGGATACTTCAACGAAATCTGAAATATTCCCGTTGTGTTCAAAAATAGGTTGAATATGATCCACAATATCCGTAAATGACAATCGCACGTTTGTATTTTGATCCTGGTGGCTGTATTTTTCGTTATAAACGGCCCACTCTGGCAAGCGCTCGGAGAAGGCCCAGCTTAGAGCACGTGACATTCAACGCAATCGTGACGTAGGTCGTCTTGAGACGAGCAAAGCTACGGCGAGGCTGACGCCGAGAGGATGGCCAGTCGTTCCAGCCACCGAAGCGGCTGCTTTTGTAGGAATTTTGAGTGACGGGTGTTCGAGGCGGGGTTTAGGCCGCACGTCCGGAAGCTTCCTGGCTCGTGACGACGACCATTCCCCGAAGTGAAGAACCCAGGGGTCCAGTGGAGGTGGGAGAATTGGTAACGTAACGAACGGTTTAATTACATGGTAGCGATACAGTCGTCAAATCCGAGAGAACAAATGGAGCTCTCACGCCCCGCCTTATATAGGGGTCCGTTTTCTCCCTCTCTCTCCGCCAGGGCAGCAGGTGCGACAGCCACGTGCTTTGCAGCTGGGTCCGTCGCGACGGAGTCAGAAATGAGTCATAGCCAAGGTTCTCCGCAGTTAGGCCAGGCCTCTCTCCCCTTCCGGAGCGCACGAACCCACACGCACTCACACACACGTCCCGTTGACGTCACGGACGCGTTGAGACACGTTTTGGGCAGCCTTCGACAGGTGGGCGTCAGTCCTGAACACGTCGGGACTCGTTTTGGGACTCGTTTCCGCAGCGTTGAAACTCGGAAGAAGGTTGCCGAAGGTTCCATTCTTAACACGGGTTAATCTTCTATAATCTTGTAGGGGGACAATAGCGACTTCTGCGACACACAAAAGGGGTTCTTGGGAAGAGGGAAGTTCCTCCTTCCCCCCTGCTCTCGTCGTGGCCGGAGGCGAGACAACCTCCGTCACTAGCTGTCAAGGTTCCTAAACGAGCATTACAAACGAGGCGTTAGCGACATCCACCAGGTGCTCTTTGCTAATTGTTTAATTCGTTTTAAAATTTCTTTTCGAGACTTTTTAACAAGATATTGGTATGTTCCATGTGATACTGCTCTTTTGAACAGATATAGACCAAAAAAATGAGCGCCGAAATTTCATTGTAGTATCCCTTTAAAAAAATAACTGCAACAGATGCCAGCACGTGTACCATTTGCAATATTCCCAAGTGCCTCGGCCCGCACTCGAGAAATCATGGGAACGGTGTTCCTTCAGCTCCCTAGTGATCGCTGATTTTAACCAATTCCATGGTTACACAGTTTTTGAGCGTAATTTGGAGTCACCCTGAACAAGTACCTGATATACCCCAAGGACCCCTCATATCACTTTTAAAATTTCTTGTCAATGTCAGCATTTTTGATACTGCGCATGCGATCCACCTTTCAACCTGGCTGAGCTGCAGAAATCTCTTACAATATTATCATTCTTGTGATTGTTCTTTTAGCGGGAATTGCTTAAAAAGCCGAGAATTCACAACAAAAACCAGGATATCGCTCGGAGTATGCGGGGCTGTTTATAGCATTTTTAGCGTTTCTAACTTAATATCAGCGTCTTTGAAGCTGTACGAGAATGCAGGGGTGGAACTCATGAAATATCAGTTTTCATTGCAAGTCAGCTTGTGTCTTAGACAAGCACGGAAGCAATTTCAATTGTGCTTAGCAGCACAGATGAACACGAGTGGTTAGGAACCTAGGTAGATGGGATAACAGTGTAATAGATGAGAAAACTTGAAACTTTGTCAAGTATCATATGTTTCTGAAGATAGTGCCCTTGATATTTTCTGAGTGGCTTTCAGCTGCTCAAAATGGAAAGCAGCACTGCTTATCGCACAATCCACATGTGCTCGACAAAGTAATTATATGTGCGAGCCACGTGACGTGCGTAAGCAACAGACGCACACTTGCGCGGAGGAACAGGGCAACAAATTTAGAGTTTAAGCTATTGTGCAACTCGATATCGAAGCAGCAGACTACGATTAGCGGAGTTATCATATGCGAAGCGATAAGCAGGAGCAAGGTTAAAGTACACCGAGCAGATCTACCGCTCGTGTGAGAGCTGCTGACCGGCAAGGTTTCGGATCGGACCGCATTTCAGTTCTATGAAATCACGATTTATCTTCTGGGAATGCGGTTTCAACTTCTAACAATGAAGTACTAAAAGTACTTCATTGTTAGAACAATGAAGTACTAACAATGAAGTACTAAAAGGAATATTTTGCTCATGTGTCCTCAACTGGCTGACGTCCGGATCCCGGACCGCAGAGCCTCAGGCAATCTGACGCTTAATGACTCGACCTCACCTCGGCCGACTTGCTTAACCGCTTATGGTTGAAGAATAACAATCCAGTCGCAGGTGGTGTAGCGCTTGGAATCCGACCCCGGAGTTTTTTCGAACGCTTCCGACTTGGGATACACAGGGATAATAAACAGAAGAAAGGATTGCGAGGCCGACCAAGCTAAACGCGCTCCTGTTGCCGGTCGAATCAATAAAAATCGACACCAAGACACAATAAAAAAAATTTTTGGCGCACGTTTTGCGATTTGGTGCATAATGGCGCAACGTATTGGCTGTGACACAGTTTCCGTGAAATGGCGCAGGATGGCGCAGACAAATGCGTCTGGCGCAAAATAGCACAGCCGTTCCACCCCTGAGAATGATAATAATCTAACAGATTTCTGCAGCCCATGCAGGTTGAAGGGTGGACAGCATGCACAGTATCAAAAACACAGACATTGAGGAGAAATTTTAAAAGTGATATGACAGGTCCTTGAGCTTTATGGGATGCTTGTTCGGGGTGACTCCGAAATACGCTCAAAACCTGTGTAACCAAGGATAGGGTCGAAATTACCGATCACTAAAGAGCTGAAGGAACATTGTTCCCATCATTCTTTTAGTGCGGGCCGGGGCGCTTGGGGGATATAGCAAATGGTCCATTGCACCACCACTGTAAGTTGGGCTCTCAGCAGTTGAACCGCGACTGGTGGCTCAAGATGAGGGTCTCCTTGTCTGGTCGGTCATATCCGCTCGACAGAGGTGGGGGAGTCTCTGTGGTATGTGCCTCTCTTGGCTACCCTGTATGATGTGTAGGTGGAGTTCAAGCTGAGGGCCTCCTCCAGCAGCTCTCGGACATAGACTGAAATTGGGGCTACGTGTTAGCAGTCTACACTTTTACTCTCTGGACATGCTCACCGTACGTGCAGGGCCCCTTTGTGGGAGCGACAACTGCTCTCTTTGTTTGCTTGGGGCACTTCAGCAGCCACCTTTTGATGCCCTCTTTTGTGGTGGCTTGTGGCCTACTTCCATTTTCATTAAAATGGAGTGCTGCCACGTACGTTCTGGAAAGTAAAGGCTTTATTCAGCATTTGTAAGGAGAAAGGTGATGGGCTTGTATACCTTGCCATCATGCTCTTGTATCCGAAGTGCGTCGATTTCGGCGCAAACTGGATTAATGTGCTGTGAAAGCACTCTGTAGAGAATGTCTGTACTGAAGTCGACAGGTGCGGTATGTCTTTAAGCAGTGGTTTCGAGAGCGCAATGCTCTTGAGCTTGTCATGCGCTGGAAGCCCTGTATAAAATAAAATTTTATTACAGATGCTTTGTTATGAATGTTGTCCCTACAACAGTAATATTAATACAAATAAGAGTAAAGTCAATAACTAGTAGTTTGATTAAGCTAAATGCAACAATCTATAACTTCCAAAGAAAACAAAGAATACAATAGGAAGAACAAGGGGAAATCACAAAATACACTGAAAATGACTACACGATAAACTCGTCAATCCCTGTGAGTAGCAATATTTACTACAGCAAAGGTAAAGTCGTCTTCAAAATGAGCGTGAACTAGGCCGCCATCGGCCGGCTGGTACACCTTCGCAGTAAAGACTGAAACACTGTTGCATTAGCGTGTGTCACCCTCGTTCTGGAATTGTAAAACCACCCGCAGAACGTCTGTTTCGTTTTACAGATAGTTGCAAATGCTGGTTGCGATAGCCTATCTGCCACGGGCAGCGCTTTCGAACGACAAATTCTGCTGTGTAGTTTGCGCGTTTCGGCATGATCCTAATCACTCTTGATAGTACTAGAAGCAATATCTGTTTGACAATGAAGTAGGGAACAGGGGCATTATGAATAGGTCTTGAAGTCGGTATCAATGAAGACGTGTTATACAATAAAATAGCTATTCATAAACACCTGGACGCCGCCTAAAAGAAAGAAAAGAAACGATTATTAGTTCCTCAATCACGAAAAGGTAACGCACGAGGCGAGATCAAAAGAACAGAGTGCGTGTGTCATGTTGCATCCACACTGACCGCTCCATCTTGATAAATATATGAAGCGGCACGCCCCGCTTTATCCAAAGTAACATGAGAAAGTGGGTACAGTTGCATTCTCGTAACAGCGCATCCATTCTTTCTGCGCAGGCGCTTACTCTCGCAGTGAATCGTGGAAGTGCTGCTAGCTAGAGCTGGCAGTACCAATCGGTCGACGGCGGCCTGTTCACGCTCATTTTGAGGATGACTGTATTAGACACTGAAAGCTACTATTACTGCAAGGGTTTAGCCATCAGTCAACCTATGGCCAGTTCAGACCCTTATCAGGGTGTCTAGCAAATTATTATTTTGAAATTCCCCGACTTTTCCAGGTTTTCCCTGACAAATGCAGGTGAAATTTCCTGACCACAGTAGAGGCGGTTAAGTATATAAGACCATTACAACACAAGGCATTGAGCATTGAGCACCGCGAGGATCATTTTGCACGGGCTTAATCCAACTTCCATATTTCAAAATATTCGGGTTCGTCCAGTCCGGATTAAATGAGCCCTTTCTTGCCGCCGACATCGTCAGTGAAGAGGCCACTTCCCGAAACACGATGAAAACACTATGCTCAACCACACACGCCTTGTTAATATCCGAACGGCAGCATGGCCGCCAAATGGACACTTTCGGCTTGGATTGGGCTGTGGCTTTCCCATTCGTTACTAAATCTAGTAGCTCTAACTGGATTTAGCCTAGTGTTGCGCCCTCAATCCAATCCAAGGCTTGGACTGGATTTGTCGGCTGTTCCCTTCGCATCGGGTAGCACACTCTACATCGGGTGAGCAGAGCCTGCGCTTCGCTCTAAGCAGAATTTATTGCCTATTTTTCAGCACCCAAGCCCTCAAGTCTTTGCTCAGGGCTTGGGTGCTGGCTCGTTTTCCCTGACTGGACTCGCTTGTTTACAATATCCCAGACAATTCCCCGATTTTTCCCGCTAAGTAAAGTTTCCCTGACAATTCAGTTTTTCCTGGTTGCTAGACACCCTGCTTATAGATGCCCAAGTAATTTGCTGTTCTGTTTGACCAGATAAACCCGGTGGCCAACATTGTCGTCACCTCTGCCTCACAATATATATCTCGGAATCAACCACTCCCATATCAGAACCTTCATTGTGCTCCGAGGTTCCCTTACCCTCTGGAAGCCATTTCTTCTTCCCGAGGTCTCCATGCTGGCATCTGGGGTAGATGGGATCGGCATGGTCGTGGATACCTGCCACATGTCCCACCAGAGATATCCACTTGGGGAGGATTTCGTCTGGCGCTTCCTCGCTAGACTCGGCACACCAGTAGAGGTGCTTTACGATGGGCTGCACCCAGTCCTGAAGTGCCGCAAGGGACTTGAGCTTGCCGGCAGCCACAAGACGTTTCTTTATGCCTTAAAAAATGTGAGTTTTCAGCGTCAAAATCTACAGAAAACAATAGACCGCTTGAAAAATGAAATTCATCTAGCAGCTGAAGTAGCAGTCTAAGTTCATACATTCTAAAAGTCAAATTCGGCAGTTTTACGTGCCAAACCAACGACGGGCATCTGGCACGCCCCAGCGGAGGACTGAGGAATAATTTCGACCACCTGGGGATCTTCTGACGTGCAACCGAAAGCTCGGTTACACGGCGCCTCCTCCGCAATAAGCCTCCGTCAGATTGCGGGCACCTCGGCCGGGATACTAGTTCATACATTCTAAATGCGGTAATAAAATTTTTGCATTATTTAACTGAGCACTGTTACTTTCATTCGTCACTAGCGGACGGTGTTTTATTTAGCGTGCGCATATTCGATTAACTTCAGTTTCGATAGTGACATAAAAAAAATGAGAGACGTTTACAATCCCCTGTAACGCCGAATTAGAGCGCAGCTCTTGAGGAGGAGGAAGGGAAGGTACGGAGAGGAGGCTACCCCCCCCTCCTCTCCTCCCTATTATGGGAAAATTTTCTCGCTAAATATAGTGGGGAAATTTTTCCGCCTAAATTTAGCGGGGAATTTTTTCCGCTAAATTTGGCGGGGAAATTTACCCATAATGCACCGCGCAGTTACGCCGACGGCAACGCCGCTCAAGCCGTAAACAAGCACCTAAAGGGGTACGGAAACAAAAATTGAAATATTCAAATTTCGTTTGGAAATGAGTCAAGCATGACGGATAATAACCGTAAATGATAATTGCACGTTTGTATTTTGAACGATTGGCTATATTTTTCGTTCCAAACGGTGCACTCGAGCAAGCGCTCGAAGAGAAGCGAACGGAGAGCGCGATGCGTCATGAGATATCCGGCGCAAACAAAAACAGAAAGAAAAGATTCCCCGCATTCGTGACGTAGCAAGGCTGGCGGGGTTATGAGCTTTGCCCTTGGTGGCGTTGTCAGCGTTGTGGCGGTGCCAATAGCGTCAACGCGTTACAACCGAGCCGTTCGAAGTACTCGTGGGGTGACGATCGTGTGGCTGACCCAAGGAGCACATAGCTTCCACAGCAGTCAGCTTAGGGCTGAAAGGGGTGGGGAAAGCAACTTCTGTCCCGAGTTTTGAGCGACTGGCTAATCTAGGGGGAGAATGGCTGTATCCGGGTGCACAAACTAGGGTCCGATAAAGAGGGGAGTCCACCCTTTCCGTCTTCTTGGACTGTTTGGTTCAATGCGCGATTTGTGAGTTGAGGAGGAAAGCTAAGAAGGAAAATGTTGAAATGCCAAAGAGCGGCGCTGCTCCGAAGGCATCTGCTACGTCACGACTACGTAGCAAGTTCCCCAACGTTCCTAGATTACCTCCCAAATCGGCTCCGCATGCATCCACCAGGTGCACATTGAAAGATTGTTTATTTAGCTTCAAAATTAGTTTTCTTGTGCCTTTCAACGGAAGACTGGTGTTTTTGAGGTTAGGGTGCAACATGGAACACATTCAATCTAGAAAAGGAGCGCTGTAATTTCGTTTCGCTACAAGAGCTGCATTCTAAAAAAAAAAAAAAAATCCTTTACGAAGTGCCCCGACTGTAAAGGGACACATATGTCGAGATTCGAACGCGAGTTACCACGACATACATGTTTAGTATGTTGTGTGTCAGGTCACTCCCTGAATCAATTGCGATGCGGCATACAAAGCACAAATGCCGCGGTGACTCACATTCAAATCTTGACATAAACACGTAATGTTATGAAGTGTAACAATACAGTACTGGGCCACAAAGGCTATAAACATGAGCTGTCGCATGCACCTTACGTTTGAAATATCTTTTTCTAGCGCAAGTTATCGTAGCAGAAAAGACCGCTTCAAAGTGCCAATCTCGTGCTGGTAGCCTATGCTAGTATCAAAAGGCCGTCATTAGCCGTCATTAGCATGTATAGAAACACCGATGGTGATAGTGAACAAAGTGACGACTTAATTTATGAAAGGGTCTAGTATTGCTCGCTACTGGCTCACACAGGAGGCTATCAACAGTTGTGAGATGTTGAAACTGAAGCTTTATGTTACAAAAAAACTCCCCCCCCCCCCCCCAATCCATGGTGAGTGGCATGTCACCATGCAGTGTTGTATTAGCTTTGTGGTGGCACAACATACGGAGTCCCAGAACAATCAACCAGATAGCTCTCCGAACTGCGGCAATTGCAATGCACTGCTCGTGTGAAGCATCCCCGCATCGCACCGGCGCGCTCAGAGAAGTGGTTGATGAGGGGGAGCATCTTTCCCACGTCAACTGTTAGCTCGATGCGGTCAGAACATTTACAATTGCAGGTCGTTCCCCAATTTTAAAGAACAGTGCCAGAAGGAAGTAGGCCTATATTTAAAAACGTATGGTAATCTCACGTGCGAAACTAGCTTGTTGGCCTTTGATACGTTCTATGGCCATAGGACGGGCTATGCAGAGCTAGGATATTGTCTAACAAATTACTGGTCTCCCTACCTATGGCTTACCTTTCGCGACGTGCCAGCAGTCAAACCTGTGCAAAATGTGGGGATGGACCTTGGCCAGAAAACACTTAATCATGCTGTGGCGATCGGTGATGACGCAATCCACAATTAGGCCATTTGCCTCGAAGATCACGAGGGTTCTTTTCAGTCCCTCGAGCTCCATAGCCCAGCTCCCCTTTGTTTCGTTGGACTGCAACAAAAAATTGCACATTGCGCCCTCACAGTGAGCGTTTAGGTATCCAAACCAACTTAACTAAAGCTGATAAACAGGGCAACCTGTCAGATGTTGCCTCCCTATTATGTTTTTGTTCTCAGCATTTCATTCTTCAACTATTTTCACAAACACAAATGAGCCTATGTTTCCCCTGTACCTGTCATGGATATCAGAATCAGACGGAAAGTTTCAGCGAGAGTGACATAATCCTATAACATGCACAACCTAGCGTCGCATCGGCCAAATTAACATAAGCTACAATTTCTTTCTTAAAAAATAAAAAGGGGTTGAGGTTATGACAGTGTAAAAAATTCTAATGAATGTGCACCCCCGGGGGAACTTTACCTGCACTGTTTCGACATGTAGAACCTTTTTCGTCTCAGAGTCGATCGCCGTGTATGTACCATATTTGGCCGAGTGCCCAGGGGAGTCTGATCGCCCATCACATGCAAGGACCAGCCCTCGCCCAGTGGCTTCTTTGAAGAGCTCAGTCTGCTGGTTGTTCCATACCTGGCAGGACAAAATATAATAAACTTTTTGTTAATGAACAACAAACGGCAGCATCTAGAATATCAGACAAAGGTTCTTCCAGTTTATTAGAAGAGGGAGTTGCCAACAGCAAAGAGACATATATTAAGCATGAAATGCTTATAGCTCTCGTTATCACCAAACCTCCTCTGAAACCGTTCACGAAATATTCTCAAAAGTAATTCCAAAACCCTTTGGAAATATATCCGAAACATTTTCGAATTGTGTGTTCACCCACTAAGAAGTAAAAATAATTCATCCCCTAATGGGTATCGAACCTGGGTCAGCTGGCTGGGAACCGAGCGCTCAATTCAGTGCACTATCCCACGAGTACTTCACAAGGGTTTACAAATTCGGGTCAGCTGTGCTTGACTGTGACCTGCGGGTTTGCTGGTGTGCAGGCCCCTTTGCTGATGTGTTAAAGATGCGTAGCGCTATGGCCACCAAGATCGCCACACCGGCGATTTTGGTGGCCGTAGCGCTACAAGGGTGGTACACCCTCTACTTGTTACTGTGGTGCGTGTTCTGGGATGCTATGAACATCGCGAGACAGGGGCCCGAGAAAGAAGACAATGAATATGCGCTCGATAAATTCCGATTCAATGACCGATACTCGATGGGAGCTTGCCAGGGATTTTGAGTGCCCTAGTTATCGATTTCGTGTCAACTGTGCGCAACCATGACCTGAGAGCTTGCTGGTGTGGAAAGAGCTTTTCACACCATAGATTTTGGATACTGTAGCGCCACGAGGCGCGTGTGCTATACTCCGTTTCACCTTCAGTCCGAGCGCAGCGGACGCTACAAGCAATCCAATCTAATCCAGCGTTAAAAGTGTCATGTGATCTAGAGCTCCGCATGTCACTCCGCCCAATCAGAAGGTCGCGCGATACTCTCGCGGCGCTGGATTGGCTCAGCTTTCAACGCGGTCAGACTGAGGGTGAAACAGAGTATAGGATTCTACGAACACCGCGAAACGGGGGCCCGAGGTAGAAGACGATTGAATGCGGGCTCAATACATTCAGATTCAATGGCTGACACTCGATGGAAGCTCGCCTTGGATTTTGGGCGCCTAGTTCTTGACAATGCTAGGGACGTGCCCGAGGGGGAGGGGGGGGCACTTGGGGAGAGGGAGCGCTCGGTAATACGCGGACTGCACTAGCACCTGTGGCCCTGCAAATTACTTCATGCTTACACCTACTCTCGGTTACGAGATAGACTGCTGTAGTTACTATTTTTTCTGAATAGCTTTCAAACCATAAATGTGGCAGGTAAATGTTCAAGATAATGGGGAACTTGTTCCTTCTAATTATGAGACATTAATAGCCAGCTAGGGAACAACCATAGGCTCTATTTGACAGCAGCTCTGCAGCAAACAATGTATTCCTCCTGGCTTGCTTGTCTGGTGGAAAAACACACACTCCGAAGATCGCCGTCACGAGGACAGCCAATGTTCGATTTGTACTGTCAAGGCGTCGCTACCACTCTACAGTCCACTGTATCATAAAAAGTTATGACCGTGTCAACGCACCTCAGGAATCTGAATGCTGTGTTACATGTTTCAGCATTTATGCTAATAACACGAGCATCAAAGCTCTTGGTAAATCTTTTTTTGGCATGGTCCTTTCAAGTGAAATAGAACATATTTCTATTCGTTAAGTCTTATAGTAGTTAAACATGGTGCTCCAAAATCCAAACAGGTAATCTATATTGCAGTACAGGTATTCCTTCTCCAACTTCTCATCTCATAGGTAAGCTGATAGTTTGCAAGCGGACTCAGTTCAAGACACCGCTTCAAACTGTTGCAGGCGAAGCCTGTGCAGACACCTCCTACAGAGGCCAAGACGAACTGATACATCATTGTAGGTGTAGTGGATGCATCTCGACCCGACTGTTTCCAGCCTGCTTTCTCCCCTACAACCTCGCAGTTGGACTGTCAAGCCCAAAATTATGGCTAAGCATTTCTTCACATCTGGGACAAAAACTCCCATTTCGAAAAGTATGAAGTCAGCAACAACAAGAAACATGTCAAACCTGTCTGATGGCTGGCAGAAGGAAGGCAGTCTGGATCTTGAAGAATGTTCTATATGAGATGCAGGGCACTCCGATCTGGGTGAAAAGCCGCAGAACCTTCTTCACAATGCATCCAGAATAGAGGGTCACTGCAGCGACGAGTATGTTGCCCAGTGGCCTCCTGTTCACAATGGGCTGGCTGCTCCAGCAGTGCACATCGCCATTCTTGCAGATTCTCCGTACTGTGAGGCATGTCCCCATGACCTTCTTATCTATAGTGTGGCAGGGTGCAGCACACTTCGGACATTTAGCAAGGAGCTCGTCCAAGCAAGATTCAAAAATCAAGAACTTTCTTTCTAAGATGTGGTCGTTTATGGCAGCACTGTTGTCTTTGTCCAGCGGGCTGGCACAAGATGTGCTTGTCTGGTGATCCCTGGAAGTCAGATTTGAAAAACATGCAAAAGATTGTAGGATAACCTCACTACTAAAGTGGAGTAGAATGCTGGCCTACAGTGCAAAACAAAGATTTGCATAAAGAGAAGTATATGAAAGAATACACGACAAGTGCCATGCTTTCATGCTCCATACTACAGATAACATGTATTGTACAGATACAAACCTTAGAAAGCCGGTGCCTGACATATTCAGAAGGCTTGTGTCGGATGGAAAGTATGTTGTGTCCGTTTCCAAATGTTGCTCTGGCAGCTCTGTGAAAGACTCCTCGTCGGAAGCTTCTGGGACGGCTGGTTGCTGTGGTGGCACTTCTGGCTGTAGTGTCACTGGCAGCTGTAGTGGCGCGGATGGTTCTGGCGGCACTGGAGGCTGTGGCAACTGTGTCAGCCCTGTAGGCAACGTCCAATCTAACTGTGCCTGGGGGAGGTGATTTGGTGATGAGCAACGTGGCCCCACAAGGACAGGATCTGTTTGGCTGTATCGCGACGGATTCTTGATGATGACTTGTGTGCCTGCAAGTTTCATGAGAATGTGTTACAATGGTCTCAATATCATTAACTTCTGTTCATCTGCTCTTTATAGATACATACTTGCGTTTCTGAGCAAGTAGAGGTCTGAGGACTGCGTAGCAGCATCCAGAAGGTCAGGTCGAGCCTGTGCAGCAGCATCCAGAAGATCAGGTCGAGCCCGTGCAGCCTTACTGAGGGAGGAGGCTGTCAGTAGAAAAGAAAATTAAAGTGTGCATTTCAAAACAAAACTATTGTTTACTGGTGCACTCAGCAGAAGTCTAGGCAATCTCAATTTTGTTCCAAAAGGAGTGTGACTACAAAGGTCCATACGCACATTCGCGTTTGAACGCGTTTGAGTGTGTTGCGGAGTCCTTGCGACCAGGCGCGGTCGCTTGCGGTACGACGCGCGCCTTCCCGCAAGGCTCGGTAGCGCGACGCAAGCGAGTAGAGACTCGCTAAACTTTCCGAAGCGTTGCGGTGCGTTCGACCAATCAGAAGCTGAGAGAGGAGAGGAGGGCGACGTGTTCGCTCGCGCCACTCGGCCGACTCAGCGAGACGTATCCGGTTCCGCTCGCAGTGCTTGCTTTTTCGTTTTGGAGAGCGGTGGTGACTGGTTTTCCCAAGGCTGCGATGTTCAAGTTCGACAAAATGTCGGGGAAGCCAGCGGGATTGTCCCAAGATCGAACACTTCGGCGCTGTCGCTGGGCGCCGCCATGTTGCCGTGGATTTCGCTTACTATTGGTGAGCCGCTAGCAACGATAGCGCGTTCTTATTGACTTGACTGCGGTTGACTGCGTGTCAGCGCAAATGTGTGTACAAGCTTGGCGCAAGCGCTCTTCGCAACGCAACGCCTCCGCTTGCCGCTACTGAACGCACCGCGCTCAAACGCTGATGTGCATATGGCCCTTAACTGAAAAGAGATTCAAATTTACCCAAGGATGGATGGATGGATGTTACTAACTATACCCTTTGTAGCAAGCGGTAGCTTGCGCTATCTAGCCTAAGTCTAAGAAAGACAAACATTTGATTCCCCTCCCACCCTTCTAAGCCAATTTTCTCCCCCCTAACTATCACCAGGTAGTGTGGGATATCATCAGGATGACCTTTGGGGGATCGGGCAAAAAAACTAAAAACATCACCCCCCACCTCTTCCCCCCGGCGAGGGAGTCACCAATTTTCCTCTGGTAAAACCATGTCGGTGTTACTTCTGCACCGGACCCACTGGGAGACAGGGTTGAGACTTTGGGCCGGAGCCACGCGGGTGGGAGTCCCAATTTTCCTCTGTCCCGCCTGTCCCCAGCTGTGCTAGTTAGTTGTGCATCATTCAATTTTCCCTAGATACTTTCCACCAATCTTCTAATTGCCTCTTTGTGACCGTAATCATGTACACTGCATAAATGTTGCCTGTTGAAATTTTAGGGTTTGTTTCCAGACGCATGAAACAAAGTATGAGGTTTCCACAAAAATTAAGTTAAGAAGTATACAGTGGCGTCGGAACAAGGGGGGCGGGGGGTCTCTAGACCCCCCGAAATTTCAGACAGTTGTAAACAATGTGGGTGAAGGGGGCGGGGCTGAGCTCAGCCCTCCGACACTTTTGACACCACTGGAAGTATAGACCCTATCCTGCATTACTCTGCAAGGTGGGGCTTTTGCTAGTTGACATCCCAGCGAACTTCCAAGTCATACAGAAGCGAAACAATTCCTATCCTAACGAGGCACCTTGAAACGCCGAACAACTTATAATTACGATGTCCACATAAATGATTGACTTCCATAAGAAGACTTTTCAATACACTTGTAAGTCACCGGGTGCCTATAATACGCTTACTAGAGTGGCAGAATGCCCTCGCTAAATCTCCAACGGTGTCGTTTGTGTATCCTAGAACTCGTGGCATAATGAAACTCTGGACAGTTCACCAAAATGACAAACCGGAAGTTCATTGGGACGCAGGAGGCAGCTTTTGTTTGCAAACACGAAAAGGGTCTATAGCCAGAGGAAGAATAAAACTGGTGGTAGAAACGCTCTTAATTACTGTATAGTGTCTTCTAGTTGGCTAATGAAGCAATTTGGCATTCTGTGCCAACTCACTATATAAAGGTGACTGAATAATGTCTAAAACGAGGCGGCAGCCGAGCAGTTTCAGCTAGCATGCATACCTGAGCTGAAACAAGGTTCCTCGATGCCAGCACTTTCATCATGTGGTGGCTCATGTCGAGGGTCAGGGCTCTGCTTTGTCTTGTAGGTAGTCGAAGATGTTGATGGCATGTCAACTTGTTCAACAGTGTCTGTGGCTGTTGCTTGTGGCAGCGTTCCCAACAGGTCATCAATAATCTAGAAATGGTAAGCAGAAGCACCTCGCGTGTGTAAGTACCCAGAGCTGCTTGGTGCAAAGTAGAGCAAAGTACTGTTCTAGGAAACGTGCAACAATTGTACACCACAAACACAGTACTATACTTGCAGGCCCTCTATAGTGTATCTATGCTGTGGAATTTACAAAATCAATATTACAAGACAGCTATTGCTAGCAAAACAAAACAAAAACGTTTCGGAATCGAATCCCAGCCGCTGTATTATTTGAGCAATTGAGTACAGAAATATATTTCAGCCGTTATGAAAATAACCCACCTCTCCCCGTCGCCGTTTTTCCTCGTTGCCATCGAGTTGTTGTTGCTTGCGTTTCCGTGTAAACAGCGACGGCACCACGCCAGGTTTCAACCTGGAATGTTTCGTCGGCAAGCCGAGGCTCTCTAGTAGCGTCGGGCTCATGTGATAGTCTTCGTCTTCGAAGTGGTCTGAGCATAGCCAGTCGTTTTTCGAGGGCAGCCAGGTTGGCTGTGAAGGGCGGGCGGTGCGAATCCACAACTTTCGCAACGTGGGCTCGCTTGGAAACCTATGCACAGGCCTGCCATTGTAAGAACTGCAGTTCATACAGTCCTGCGCTGCACAGTGCAGCGGCATATCTTGCGAAACTGTTGAATCACACTAGTTGAGCGCCAGACCTGGCCAGACGCTTAGCCAACTCAGATGACCGCTGTTCCTGCTGCATCGTCGCTTTCGCCACCCGCTTCAACAGACTGAGAACGCCGGAACGATCGGCGCTGGTCGGAAGAACCGAAGAGGTGTCGAGCTTCAGACCTCGGTCGCTTCGGTGCCTTGGTCTGAAGCAGAGCTAAAAAGCGCGCCGCCGCTACACGTGGTTACACCGTTTACACGTGGTTACACTTCGACCACGGCGACCACGGAGACTTCGACCACTGTACTTCGACAGCGCTGATGTTTGATGCCGCCAAGATGCCACTTGCTCGCGACGCTCGCTAGGCCGTTCGGCGCCGCATAGGTGTCGTGTCTAAAACGACATGATGAACACTGTTCGACAAATTTATCAGATAAAATTGCATTTCTTTTAAAAATATATCTCATCGTTTCTGGACGGAGTTCGCACGTCGCATTTCCGTTTCGTCGCGCCACCACGCGGCGTGAGCGCACGCCGGAGCCAACGAGGTAGGTCGGAGCCAACCGAGCCAACTTTGATGGCTCACCATAGCCGCGTTCTGCGTACTACCAAATTGTTGTCGTCACGAAACGAGCTTTCAAAAAACTCACCAGGTGCACCTTAGAATATTCATTTACATAAATCATATAATTTAGACTACTTTATTGTTTCAAGTACCGTAATTTAAGAGCCATTCGTGTGCTGTAAATATCAAAACGACAAAGAATTTAGATTCTGTTTTTCGGTTCAGCATCCCTTTAAAGGGGCACTGACACACCAAAATCATATTTTTTTATTATCCGAAACGATTGAAAACGATGCCGGGACATTACCCTCAAAATTTGAAACTTTAAAATTCAGTATTTGTGAATTAAAAAAACAATTTCCAAATGCCGAATTTGAAGTTCCCGCGCGATTCGCGCCAGTGCAGTGAGTCAGATTTTGCGGTCTCCTGCGACTCGACTTTCTTTTCGGACCTCCGCCGTTGTCACGGCGACCCCAACCGAGAGGAGGTGAGGGATAGAAAGGCGCCGGCGGGAAAAAAACCGGTCTTTCTCCGACTCGCCAACGGGCGCTGCCAAGTTTTCCGAGGGAGGATACAAATCTAGGAAGCAACATCACACCGAACTCTGATTTCTGGTATTTCAAAAAGAGGGGCCGTAGTGCGTTCGCAATTGCGTTAAAAAACATGTTTTACGATTGCCGTTATTAAATGTTATAGAAATGTCACCTACAAAGCTTCTAAATTTCCTGATTTTTGACGTCACCGATCAAAAGAAGCGAGGAGGTGAACGCGGGAAGTACAAATGCCAAAACTAAAAAGGCGCGCGCGCGCGCGGGAAATTTTTTTTTCGCGATGCGGTTTTTTTTTGCGTGTCTATGACTACAAGTTGCATCGTTTTAGACAATAAAAAAAAATACGACCTTTGGGTTGTCAGTGCCCCTTTAAGGTGCATCACGCAGTAGCGATACACGACCGCACGCCGGTACGATGCTCATCCAGATCGAAACGGGCAGGGCTGGGTATTGAACCCAGGATCCCCGAGTTCTGCAGCGCGAGCTTTCGCTCCACGTGACATCCTCAAAGATTAGCAGAGCATCCACTCATGTACTACCCCCCCCCCTTTGCATTTATATTCATATTGTAATCCGCTTAAAGGAGTCATGAAATTATTTTTCATTCTTCCTTAGCTTTAATCCTCAACTCAAAAGCGGATTGAAGAATCCCGTGGTCGTGACATGCTTTTGCACCGGTGCGATGACTCGAAGCTTTCACCGTGCTTTTTGAGCACATCATATAACTTGTCATTCGCAAGTGATAATAAATTCCGTCAGGGCACTCATTGACCACGAACGCGAATCCAAATAATTGTTGACGAGCGCATACATCCGAATGACGCAGTTCTCGTGTCCAATGCGTGAGCTCGGGTCGGCTGACGTGCTTTGGGGACCGTTGACGTGCTTGGGGTAACGCTGACATGCTCTGAGTACAGCGGATGTATCACAATGAAAAGGCGGAGAGCTTTCAAGGGAAATGAGGTACAAAATAGTCCCCTATATTTACAAATGTTGGTACCGAGAAGCTGGCTTTTGACTTTCTACCCTTTTTATTTTGGCCCACTAAACGATATGCGAATAGTAAACTCCCAATGTAAAATCATTTATCCCAGCCCAAAATTCATTTCATGTTGATTAAAAGGATAAAAGGCGTGAACAGAACAGGACGAAAAATGAACAACGTACGAAACGGACAAGCGTCAACGTCCAACTGATTTAATAAAACACGAAACATTGTCAAACTGTTGATCCTCATCGCCTAAACACATGCAACAGATAAAGGATCGTATCGTTCATCACACGCAGCCCTCAAGAAACTAAATTTATTGTTTAGTAGATAAAGGGATGGCTGCTTACGCATTTGTCAGCCGCTTGTGTATACCGAAAGCTACGATTAATCCCCTTTCCATCCTCTTCTTCCCTCTCTTAATAAACCTTGTGTGCTCTAACAAAGGTTCACACCCGCATCGTTCACAGTGCTCCGCAAGATACTCACCCGAATTATTGCGTCCGGCTAGCTTGTGTTCCCGCGCTCTTTCATTAAAGGGGTACTCCGGCGATTTCTTCATGGTCCCCGATTTGCTTGAAATTTTGCTAAACTCGTCAAACAACATTGCTAAAATAGTATCCCAAATATTAGGTCAATAATAATTTTTTTTCACGAAGTTATTGCATTTACTGTTTTGGTCCTCACCGTGTTTTTCAAACTGAAAGTCTCTACTGGCAACAACGAAAAAGTGACGTCAGTGGAAGGCAGGGGTTCACTTTTTGGACTGTAGACTTTGTTCCCAACTGATTCGAAGCAGTTTAATGGTGTCAAATGAATGCTTTGTGAGCTCGCTCTAGTCCCCGCGCTCCATCACGGGACTAATGATTGGCATATTCTATTTTTTAGACTGCTTGCTCGACTGGCAAGCCTGCCCGCCACTGACGTCACGGCACTGAAAAGTGCGGGTATATTTGAATGTTGGTTTTTTGCATCATTTTCATTTGCCGATTTCACAATAACTATTATGAATTTCGCGATACTAAATAGCATACCGGAAAGGGTAAAGGCCGGGAGTCAGAAAATATAGTTAGTTGAGGTAGCTCCAAAAATCGCCGGAGTACCCCTTTAAGGCATCGGCCGGTCTGACCAATGTAAACTTGGCCGCAACTAAAAGGAATCTCATAAACCACCTTAGTCACGCCTTTTAATCTTTTTAATTGATATGTACCAACTAGCCCAAACCAATTTTTTATTTAATTTCATGGCCCCTTTAAATTTGAAAATCAATAAAAGTAAAAACACATCGAAAAAAAAAGCCTCGCTGAAAGCTGGAGCTTTTTTTCTAAAGAGGGGAATGTAAATTACCTTGATCCGCAAGTGCGGAACTAGGAGTCTAATTTTAACATTCCCGTTTTGTTCCGTGAGGCGGTCATAACACATGAACATGTCGGGACCACACCGAATCTCGTAAACAACTCCGGAACGATTCAGAGCCTGAATATCCAACGAGTCGAAAGATCCCACGAGACGAAAGATCCACTGGTGGATATTCAGGCTCGTTGGATATTCAGACACGTTGGACATTCAGGCCTGGTTGGATCTTTCGTCTCATTGGCCATTCAGACTCGTTGGACATTCAGTCTCAAATGGATATTCCGTCTCGATAGATGTTCAGTCACGGTGGACATTCCGGCCTGGTTGGATCTTCCGCCTCGTAGGATATTCAGACTCGTTGGACATTCCGTCTCAGTTGAACATTACTTTTCGATGGATATCCGTCTCGCCCGCCACGTAACCAAGTAGATACCTGATTTGAGCAATGCGTTTCGCTTTGTTTACATTTTTCGGGCTGGTAGATCTTCAAATTTCTTAAAAAGAATGCTGGTTGCTCAGGCGAATTCAGGTTGGTTAAACTTGGCGGTTAATATCGACCCAATTTTGAATTGCCTAACGGTTTATAAATATCTGTGCTTGTATTTAACTTGTTTATTCTTATGTGGGCTGTCCTGTTTGAAGGAACCACTGATCATTGTTCGTTTTGGAGAGTAATGCGTCCTTCGCCGGCTTACGCGCGTCTCGGGGGTACATAGCTTCCTCCCGCCTGGGTCTGCTTTTTGGGGTTGTCAAGAGAAATTCGGATGTCGTTGCTCTCCTTACGGAACCTTACATTTTTTGTTACATCCTTGTTTATGTTCGAAGTAAAACGGTTTTATCTATCTCATCCGGAAGTCCGTATTAAAAGCAGCACTAAAAAAAAATTTTCGGGCAATTTTTTTTTTTTTTTATTTACGCGAGAAACCAGAGAAGCACGGAAGTACACTATTTAACTTTGAAACACTTTGGGGGCTTTTGTAACTGAACTTCAAACTGTAGCCAGTTGACATTATAATCGCTTGTTTGATTGCTGTGTAAACCTCAGACACAATGAAAATAAGTATGTTTTAGTGCATTGCATACGAATGACAGACAGCTACTTTGACGAGCTCTGAGTGGGTGCTAAGCATAAATCAAATTTTCCTTGCGTGCTTTCCATAAGACGAGCGCAATTCTTTATCGCTGTCCATAAACTGTATCCCTTTCCAAGTGGAAGTTATTTCATCGTTGCCCAAAATCGCACAGAATTCCCGTTTTGCTACCAGAATATATATACATATGTATATATATATACATTTATGTTTTTACATTTTGAGACAGCAGTTATTGCTTTTTCCTTAAAGATAGTTTTTGCATCCTTCGGGACCACTAACAATGACCAGATTAGTCGGTCTGGAGCGCGGTCATGGACTTGTCCTTCCGTTCCCCTTCCAACGATATGACACCGACGTGATATTTCCCTTTTTAATATGGAAAGATGAATTCCTCAGAGTCGGATCACTCAATCTGTCTAAAGAATCATTTGCGTGGCGAAAGTGCCTTACCAAACATATTGCACCGCGTTATTTATGTGTACGTCCCGCTTTACGGGAGACATACTCGTTGTGTAGTTTATTTTATGTTTATTTGTTTCTCTTCATTGCCCTGACATCCGGTTTGATGTTATGCGGATTGTATTAAGAAGAAAATTACGGGGGTTCAGTCAAAAGTAGGAATAGTTCTAGTACTGTTGGGGGATGTTTCCTTTTTGGGCATTTGCGTGCCCATTTTCCGTCTATGTGGTGTGGTGAACCTTAGCGAGGATTAACCAGCCGGACTACCGCCCGTAAACACTCTGGGCTTTGGGAAGTGTTTTTTCTTTCTAGCTTTTGCCGGAATGTGTATTCACTCACGCTTTGTGGTCAATAAACCCCCAGCTGCGTTTGCCTTGACCGTTTTTGTTTTAATTTTTCATCTCGGGTTTCATAGTAGTGTATGCGCAACATGTTCGCACAGTCAGAAAGCGGATGCTCCTTACATTAAATGAAAGGCCGCGAACTCGGAGCGACCGCAAGACGCTGGCAGTTCACGGCCAGCGATATTATGGTGAATTCCGCTCGCAGATCTCGAGCGCTCCAAAAGCGCTCCATTTGGAGCGCGCATATTCCGCTCGCAGATCTGGCTCGAGCTAGTCATCTTCCCCTCGTAGATCTCTGGCAACGCCCGCTCTACGGAGCGCCTCAAACTCCGCCGAACTTGCTCTGCGGGATTTCACAGATCTCTCCCGAACCTCCGGAAGTTGACAGAGCGGCCCACGTGATTTCCTTCTAAATCGGCAGTGCGCATGCGCGGCGAGGTTGGCGAGGTCGGCGGGCAGGACGGCCGGACGGGTAGTCGAGTTGGATCTGTTCGGGTGCATCGGTTGTTTACGTGGGATTGTGACGGCTCAAGCGCTTCTACCTCGCGTAGATCCAGGGATACAAAGCCGGGACTGTGGAGCGTGGTAAATCGTAAGCGCTGACATCTGTGATCGTGAGAGGCACAACGACGGGAAAGCCGGAGGCAGACGCAAGGTTAGGCCTGTTCATTCCGCAGCCAATGATTGTTTACCTTTTACAGCGTTTTCGCGTGCCGGCGTTTTCCCGTGCAATAAAGCAAGAAAAGATTAGGCAACGACCGTGAAAGTGGTGGTTTGTTACCTCTGTGTTTATTAAAGTCGTACCAGAAATCTGAACTCCACCGCTGGCAATCGCTGTCCGTGCCCCGCCGCTTCGACGCGGCCGAAAGGTATGTGACGGGGCCGAACGCGGACGTCTTCGTTATTTGCGACATGAGCGCCGTGGTACGTGTAGTTTCGTCCGGCCTGTGTCGCGTGTTATTTCTGCGTCGGAAAGATCAGTCGGCTCAGGCGTTGGGTGGGCTTGTCAA